>OX246739.1:28461240-28621240 GCA_945910005.1 Isoperla grammatica
TGTATTCACCTCTAGGGGCATTTAAGGATATGTTTTGGGTGTTAAAGCGCGTGCACGTGTGAAAATAAAAAGTGGCCCTTTTTGGACAAAATGGCGTCTGATCGGTAAACGCCCCCTAATATCCCGTCTTACTCTTCGAATTCGTATTTGGGACACTTATCTCTACAAAATGGCGTTTACTCCATTCATGTACCTTATGAGGGGAACCTTGGCCTTTTTGGGCCGCTTTTGAGGGCGTCTGGCGAGAACAATAACCCAAAATTTCTTTAAAATGTATGTTTTTCTACGTCTCGAGACATTTCCGGATATGATTTGAGTATTTAAGCGCGTGCATGTGCGAAAATAAAAAATTGCCCTTTTTAGGTAAAATGGCGTCTGATCGGTAAACGCCCCCTAATATCCCGTCTTACTCTTCGAATTCCTATTTGGGACACTTATCTCTACAAAATGGCGTTAATTCCATCTATGTACCTTATGAGGGGAACCTTGGGCCTTTTTTCGGCTTTTTTGGGCCCCTGTGGGGCCTAAAAGCCCCCACGTTGAGGAGTAAGACGCGCGTTTTGTTAGTAGAGTAGTTTTTCCGGTCCTATTCCAATAGTCAAAACATATGTACCTTATGAGGGGAGCTTTTATGTTGCTGGCTCTTGGACTATAACACCGGGGTTAAGTTTGCCAATGTACAGGAATGAGGCCCCTGGCTAAGCCAGTAGTAGGTAGTAGGTACTTTGTCGCAGTGTTTTTTATGATAATACCGCATAATATTTTGTTTAGATTTTATTCAGATTTAAACAAACATTCAGAAAGTATTATTATTGTTAGTATTTTCAATTTTGTTATTATTTTGTATTTCGGGGGCCCCTCAGTCACGCGGGCCCTACTCTTGCGAGTACTGCGCGTACCTATAAATCCGCCTCTAGGTAACCGATGCCGTTTATGACTCAAATACATCCCTGGCGTAGCAGCGGAATCCGAACCAAATCCAACGGTGTGCCGACGCATTTTTACGACTCAAATACATCCCTAGCCTAGCAGCGGAATCCAAACCACATCCAACGAGGTACCGACGGCGTTTTATGATTCAAATCCTTCTCTAGCCTAGCAGCAAAATCCAAAACAAATCCAACGTGGTACCGACGCCGTTTTACGACTCAAATACATCCCTAGCCTAGCAGCGGAATCCGAACCACATCCAACGGTGTGCCGACGGCGTTTTATGATTCAAATCCTTCTCTAGCCTAGCAGCAAAATCCAAACCAAATCCAACGTGGTACCGACGCCGTTTTACGACTCAAATACATCCCTAGCCTAGCAGCGGAATCCGAACCACATCCAACGGTGTGCCGACGGCGTTTTATGATTCAAATCCTTCTCTAGCCTAGCAGCAAAATCCAAACCAAATCCAACGTGGTACCGACGCCGTTTTACGACTCAAATACATCCCTAGCCTAGCAGCGGAATCCGAACCACATCCAACGAGGTACCGACGGCGTTTTATGATTCAAATCCTTCTCTAGCCTAGCAGCAAAATCCAAACCAAATCCAACGTGGTACCGACGCCGTTTTACGACTCAAATACATCCCTAGCCTAGCAGCGGAATCCGAACCACATCCAACGAGGTACCGACGCCGTTTTACGACTCAAATACATTTTTAGTCTAGCAGCGGAATCCGAACCAAATCCAACGTAGTACCGACTACGACTCAAATACATACCTAGCCTAGCAGCGGAATCCGAACCAAATCCAACGTAGTACCGACTACGACTCAAATACATACCTAGCCTAGCAGCGGAATCCGAACCAAATCCAACGTAGTACCGACTACGACTCAAATACATACCTAGCCTAGCAGCGGAATCCGAACCAAATCCAACGTGGTACCGACTACGACTCAAATACATACCTAGCCTAGCAGCGGAATCCAAACCACATCCAACGAGGTACCGACGGCGTTTTATGATTCAAATCCTTCTCTAGCCTAGCAGCAAAATCTAAAACAAATCCAACGTGGTACCGACGCCGTTTTACGACTCAAATACATCTTTAGTCTAGCAGCGGAATCCGAACCACATCCAACGAGGTACCGACGCCGTTTTATGATTCAAATCCTTCTCTATGCTAGCAGCGAAATCCGAACCAAATCCAACGGCGTGCCGACGCATTTTTACGACTCAAATACAGCCCTAGTCTAGCGGCGAAATCCGAACCAAATCCAACGTGGTACCGACGCCGTTTTATGATTTAAATCCTTCTCTATGCTAGCAGCGAAATCTGAACCAAATCCAACGGTGTGCCGACGCCTTTTTACGACTCAAATACATCTTTAGTCTAGCAGCGGAATCCGAACCAAATCCAACGGTGTGCCGACGCCTTTTTACGACTCAAATACATTCCTAGTCTAGCAGCGGAATCCGAACCAAATCCAACGGTGTGCCGACGCCTTTTTACGACTCAAATACATTCCTAGTCTAGCAGCGGAATCCGAACCAAATCCAACGGTGTGCCGACGCATTTTTACGACTCAAATACATTCCTAGTCTAGCAGTGGAATCCGAACCAAATCCAACGTAGTACCGACGCCGTTTTATGATTCAAATCCTTCTCTATGCTAGCAGCGAAATCCGAACCAAATCCAACGGTGTGCCGACGCATTTTTACGACTCAAATACATCCCTAGTCTAGCGGCGAAATCCGAACCAAATCCAACGGCATGCAGACGCATTTTTACGACTCAAATACATTCCTAGTCTAGCAGCGGAATCCGAACCAAATCCAACGGTGTGCCGACGCCTTTTTACGACTCAAATACATCTCTAGTCTAGCGGCGAAATCCGAACCAAATCCAACGGTGTGCCGACGCATTTTTACGACTCAAATACATCTCTAGTCTAGCAGCGGGATCCGAACCAAATCCAACGGTGTACCGACGCATTTTTACGACTCAAATACATCTCTAGTCTAGCGGCGAAATCCGAACCAAATCCAACGGTGTGCCGACGCATTTTTACGACTCAAATACATCCCTAGTCTAGCAGCGGAATCCGAACCAAATCCAACGGTGTGCCGACGCCTTTTTACGACTCAAATACATTCCTAGTCTAGCAGCGGAATCCGAACCAAATCCAACGGTGTGCCGACGCATTTTTACGACTCAAATACATCCCTAGTCTTGCGGCGAAATCCGAACCAAATCCAACGGTGTGCCGACGCCTTTTTACGACTCAAATACATTCCTAGTCTAGCAGCGGAATCCGAACCAAATCCAACGGTGTGCCGACGCATTTTAACGACTCTAATACATCTCTAGTCTAGCGGCGGAATCCGAACCAAATCCAACGGTGTGCCGACGCATTTTTACGACTCAAATACATCCCTAGTCTAGCAGCGGAATCCGAACCAAATCCAACGGTGTGCCGACGCATTTTTACGACTCAAATACATCTCTAGTCTAGCGGCGGAATCCGAACCAAATCCAACGGTGTGCCAACGCCGTTTTACGATTTAAATCCGAAGTTAGTTTATCAGCGGAATACACGTTAAATACAACGTTGGACCAACGTTGTATTTGCGTCGGTAATCGAAGAAAAATTTTCCGCCGCTGCACGCCACAAATACAACGTCGTTCCGACGCAGCTGTTCTACTTGGGAGGTATCGTGGTACAGTGTTGCCAGAGACTCAAATTATCACATTGTCCTAGGTGACTGCCATGACACCCGACATTTGCAACGGCATCACCGTCCTACAACCGGAAGTCTTCAACCCCCTCCACTGGTCGCGCTCGCAGACCTTGTTCAAGGTCACCGAGGAAAGTACCGCGTTTCTCCGCGCGCTGGTTAGCGCCGAGAGCAGCACCGTCGCCGTGCGTACTTGGAACGTTATCAACGAGGGAATCCCTGTCCACGTGGGCTCAAGGCAGCCATTTGGCATTGTCGCCTACCAGTGCTGCCCTCACGTCTACTCCAATTGCGGACACCTCTTCTGATTGGTTGTAGGCCACGCGAGACTCGAGTCTGATTTACTTTGTATTATTGGCAAATAAAAATGTCAAACTGTTCTTATTGGATTTGAAACTCTTTGAGAACACTAAGCACATAATGCACTGTTACCAGTTGTTTAAAGTTCAGATGATGGTAGCATACAAAGGACCGGGAAGGTAGACAATGATGGTTTGCCTGTATTTAACATGCAAATATCTGAGTTTCTGGTTATGTTTATATTAATATTTTATAATACTAGACTATGTAGCACCCTAAAAAAGATAGTGGCATTCATATTACATCTACAACGTTCTAGAGAAAAACGTTTACAGAAAGTGTTTCAAGTGCTAGCTCTGATTCGGAAGGTTGAAGTTCGATTCCGGTCAGAGTCAATATTGGACTAATCTTGTAATAAGGTTCTTACAATAGCCCATGGACATTATACTTCCCAACTTAACAAAAAAAAAACTAATTTTATTCGCACGACACAATATGAAGAGGACCATGTATGAAAAAAAAGCTTAATATAATTATGTATTGAAGATATTTACATGGAAGTTTAGATTTAATACCGTACTCTTAAAATTAGAATACAGAAAAAACCAGACACAAGAACTTGAAAACGTTAACAGTCGATCTCACGAAACAAACGAAACAAGATAATTTGTACGTCTGCTTGAGAAACCAACAATCAAGACATGCGACACACTAAGTGGGAATACGTGAACAGTTTCAGCACATTGCATGTTTGCAAATACATGGTTAATGAGGGTTTCGCCGCTAGACATTCTGTCTGTTTATACGTCCAAACATTTTGTTAGTTGGCACCCACACATCTCCCACAGAGTCCAATTAGCTCGAACCTGCAGGTGAGTGGACGATACATACAGGTAAGCATGATGTTTAAAAGCTGCCCGCATAATTCGAATGAACTATAGCAATGTATTCGTGCTGTCATGTGCATAGTAGGGAAAATATACCACAAAAGTGAAATAACTGTGATATTACCGCTTTTCGTATAGCTTGGAGCTTTACAATACTAAGTGACTCAACAAATATAACTTATTTATAAACTTACCTCCCACAACTCTTTCAGAACAATTGCGACCGACGAATGGGAAGAGACTGAACGGAACTCACCTAAAACAAATACAAACAACATTGTTAAACTTATAATACACAATGCAATACAATACAATACAATACCACACAACATACTTTAAAACAGATTGTAAAGTACCCTGTTGCACCTTGCTTGACATAATAATACGGTAAAAGTTTGCTTAGTGCTTAGTGCTTACTATATATATATATATATATATATATATCCATTGAGTCCCGCTTTCATAAAGAATGAAGTATTATCCGTTTTCTTTATCATCATCTCGAATAACAACTGCATTAATGTATACGTAAAATAACACAAAAACCTAATTACAAACAACTTTTTGCGAAGAAGTATTATAGAGTGTTGTATACAATCAAATAGGTATGGAATTGTTTCGCACAAAAGCTGAAATATGCGCTAATAATTATGGTTCCTGAATGAGGTACGCTCAAGCTGTGCAGAAAGTACTGGCGTAACGAGTTTATAATCTACATTATACTTCTTATACTAGAGTTTTTACTAAACTGTAGTATCGTAACATCATTTTCGAAGTCCACGACTGTACAGACAATACACAAAGTAAAGTCGAATCGATGTATGCAATATGCATTATATCCGAGTTCATATGGATAGTTATTTCCAAACATTGTTCAACAAAACGATGAGGTGACGACTTAATTTCAGTCAAAAACCTTTTATAAGTTTTAATATAATACATGCTCAGAATTTAGTTCTATACTGTGAAATTCAATGTTACTATTTTAAATACATTTAAAAAAAGATATACATTTATGACATTTGATGATTTATACCTTTATGATATACATTTATGCATTTATACATTTATACATGTATACATTTATGATGATTTATACATTTATGACTAAGAGATAACAACAATATAATTGCAAACAGTTGTTTGTCGACGTCGCCGATACCAAATAAACCACTTATATCTACCGATACCATAATGTAGAAGATAATCTCTCGCGTGGTAAACTAACGACAGAAATTATCCAATTTACACCTAATCTAATAAAGTAACACAGATAGGGCGAATAAATTAAGATCGGAGCAAGTTTTCAGCGCGCCAATTATATTATACCTTCGCCCGCGCCCGGTGGTGAAACCATGTGAGGTCTTCAAGCACCGAAGACAACTGGTTTCCCAAGGTGAGATCGCAATCACCAGGCCAGCGTAATGACGGTTTTCATGCGGTTTCGCATTTGAATAGATAAACGAAATAAAAAATACATACTGTATGTACTATACACGGTTTTAATATTCCACGCGGCAGTTTGCATTTTGCAACAAGTTTTATTGTTGAGTGGATAGCTGTGACGATGAGCATTATTCACAATTCGCACCTGTGACAGGATTCGGGAAATGTTGCGCGAAGTTGTCCGGACATGCACGACGGCCGACGCTAATTTGCGTGGTGGTAGATACGAGATTGTCTATTATGGCGATTGTTGAGAGATAGCGCTGCAAATCCTACGCCTACTAGCGAAACGTAGTTTATGATCATAGTATATTTTTATCTTTTAGTTGTTGTGCGAGCTGCAGTCATAAATGAGTGTCTGGAAGTCTCACTAGTCAATCAGATTAGGTACGAATCTTGATCATGTTGGGTTATTGCGTGGTTAGCGTCTCGTTAGGAATATAACGAAGTGAAAGAGGTCTCTATATTTCGATCAAATGCCACTTATGTCTGTCTGTCTATCTCTCTAACTGACTAGTTAGCAATATGTTTCTTTCTTCTATGATATACACAGATTCGGATGACGTTTATATGATGAATCGAATCGACTGTATGATAATGCGTTTTATTACAATCCGAACATGTATGTAACTACTTAATTCATATGCTTTGATTTCTAGATTATAAATATAAAAAAAAAACTGTCTCAAAATAATATGTTGTAAAAATCAATAGCGAAAACCGTAGACGTCACAGAAATTCTCTAAACAGCCACACTGAAACTAAATTTGATGTTTATACATTAGAGAATAGTCTGTTTTATATCAAAAGAAGTGAAGAGAATACAAATTCCAAAAAAAGAAACAGGAAGTTCATTTACCATTAAAAAAAAACAATTCTTGTACTTGATTTGTCGGTAATACAAAACGTGTGTTTGCTCTCTTTCATATACGAAGTCTATGGTTTGAATTCTACGGAAGTCGTGATTCTATCACCTTCACAAATCTTACTCTCATTGTACGCAATAACTATATCACCAAAGATTACTTAGTAAGCTTTGCTATCACCACAGGGTCAAAAGTTTCCCGTAGACCAATTAAACTTTACACATCAGAGTCAAGACTGCATTGATCGTGACTAAATAAAATCGAGAGTAACATTAAAAGTGATACACGAAAATTCGAGCATGAAAACGCAACAAGAAAAGTACAAAGAAAAGAAAAGTGTGCGTCCAACCCTGTAGAAGGCGATATCAAAGGACATGAGAACATTGGTCCCATCTCATCAGAGCAACCCCTGTTCCTATAACGAAGCTATGAATATCATTTTGTGCGTAGGTCTTCGCGGGCCATTATAAAACCACAAAGAGGGAAAGAAAGGAAACACTCATTGTCTAAAGATCCCATTACGTACTTAGTTGGAAATATAAAAGAAAATTGGGAAGATCCTGTTCCTAATTCCACGTTGAAAAGGTTTTGACTTTCTCATATCTATTCATACCTCATTTTTTTTATCAAACACAAAGACTTTCAAAGACTATTTAAATTCATTCAAGGGTGACTTAAATTGGATACGAAGAACATACTTCCAACGTGCTTGTAATAATTCCTTACATTTTTTGTCTCCTAATGGACACGGCCATAAACTAGAAAATACCTGCATTTTATTTCGCATAGTTATTATATATATATATATACAAATTATCACACCAACATAAATTTTAAACCACGAGTCTATCTATTGTTGTTAATGCGAGTCAGCTCCTGCTTCAACTGAGATCTTATTAACACGAACCACTAGTTTTTATAGGACAAATTATCACCTCAACAGCTCACAAGCCATAATTCACAGGTCTAGACGGAATATGCGGCTTAGTTTATCACTATTCACTGTGTGTACATGATACAGTCTAACGAGGGCTGTCATCGTCAATGGTGGTAATAACGACGACGTAAATGGGAACGTGGGATGAGGATCGACGATCCCTTATTGTTGCTAACGTTCCACATAAAGTATTTACGAAACGATTCAAAGATGGTCCGGAAAAGTTTTTCTCTACCACTAAACTGAAGCCGTGAAGATTATGGGGGTACTAAAAGACACAAAAGAACTCAAGCTTCGTGTAATACACTACATTGTAGGTAATTATCTTCAATAAAAAGCAATGCTCTACATCTATTTTCCCATTAAATAATAAACATTCTTCCGAGTTCCGGGAATGGCTAGCATTGAAATAGCGCACAAAGCAATGTGATTAAATTGTGTACCACGCGTTCCTCGACATTTCTACTAACCTTGGTCGGCAGTAGAAAATAACAAGAAAATAATCAAAAACATGTCAAGCTCATGAAGCAAGTCAAGTCAAGAAAAAGAAATAGTTACATTCAAAGAGATCCGAAGGAATTCAACCATTGTTAGTATTATTGTTTTCTCTCTGTGTATTACTCCTGAGACGCCGCTTCAGAGCGAGTAGTATGTCTCATAGCCATAATAACTTCATCATCATCGTCTTATGAATGAGTGAGCGATCAACTATCCTGCTAGATTATACCGGCGAGCGAGGTCATTTGCGGTGCGCGGTACGTGGGGATACACCCAGGTCAACTGCAGGCAACAAGTATACACACAGGCCATGCTGGAGCGAGATTAAACCGGAGAGCGAGGTAAAGTGAGGATACACATAAGTAAAGTGCAGACAAGAAGTATACACACAAGCCATACTTAGACGAGATTGTAAACCTTTGGCCAAATTTCATCAAAACCTTCATATCAACGGGATAGAAATGAGATACAATGAAATCACGGTATATCTCAATTGTCACACATCCTCATCTGCACTCGAGTATAGATATATGACCAAGACAACTATAGAATGATGTAGTTTTATAGTTTTTTGGTAACTCGTATTTCATTTGTCCATTGAGGTAGAGAGATAATTCACGAAACCAGACTCTTTCGTAGTACCAAACTTTTAGCACTCACCACAATTCTTCAAAATTTTAAAGTGATTCTAGAGACCAGATAAATGGAATTGCGATCAATTCCAATGGATGACTCGAGAAATGACTCACATTATTCGATCCGTAGAACTAGTACACCCAGTGTGGCCCTCTTCAGGTGACTAAATGGGTAGATGGTAATTGGAAGAAAGAATTTCCGGAGGCTGCTAGTAGGATTTGATCTCAACTAAAAAAACCTCGGGTTTGCCGGAGCCAGAATCGAACCGGTGACTTCGCATGTTACCGCTTTACTATCTCTATCGGTAACGTTAAAACACAGCTCTGTCAACGCTAGATAGAGTTGAATTACTCGAGCGGAATAGCCGCTTAATAAGGAGCACCATGGTATACTGTTGCATCTGTCTTTGGAACTGTAACACACACTAAAACAACTCTATTGCCAGTGATGCCGAGAGGACGTGCCTTGAAACTTGAAAGGGTAATGTTCACATTCGTAATGGGAATCTACGACTCAAGTTCACACCGCAGACTGAACGGTTGGCCAGCAGTAGTTCGTGCACATCGTCCATAGAGTTTATTGGGTACCAAATGACCAACCAAGTAGCAGTTCAGTGACGCATTCACGTCTGCAGATGTATTCGAGTATTTCAGTGTGTTACTTACTGCTGGGTCTGGAAAAACATTTTTACCAGAGCATTACATTGCGTATGCAACCGGTACGATAACTCCTGCTGAAGGTTAGGTGCCATATGGCGCTCGTTACTAAAACCCTGCAAAGTGCTGTGTATTAAATTCCCAAAATTTATGTAAGGCAAGGCGAGAATACAAATATTTCGTTTTCCCTCATTGTGTAATTAGTTCCGTTCGTATTTCGCAATAATCTTTTCAATTGAATAACATGTGATTCGCCGAAAGAAATGGGTGACTGTGAAGCTTTTAAAAGGAATTCCTGAATTCTTCATAAGCAACAATATAAAACCAATTTTATGAAAAAGCGTCGCCCCAATCAATGCCAATTTCTCACCCATAACGCACGTTAATTTTGGTTATGATTAGAGTGCTTAATAAGTGACCACTTCTCACTTCTTCTGGTCTCTAAATTTTTTTAAATCAATGTCCAGATAAAAAATGAACCTTTGGCAAAAGCCAATCAAATACTTCGAAATTGGAAGGCTGACTATACACAGTAATCGAAACATTGCAATACCAGCCCTATATTGTAAAAGAACTATTTGGCGAACCGCAAAATGAGATGGCAGGCACAGTATTCTGTTAGCAGTCTACCATACTATCAGTTAGTATGAGAGTTCGATCCAGATTCTGAAGAAAGTCCAGGTGAATGAAACACAGTCCAACTATAAAAAAGATTGCGTTGGGTATACGTCAACGCCATGTAATGCAAACGAGACTTTGGTCAGTTGGGAGTACGCCGTTTGGGACGTTCTCTTTTATGAGCATGCACCGAACGGGAGGCGCCCAAATATAATGTAAATTAAAAATAGATTTTGTTCGAAAATTACAGCACCCATGCCGATTGCGTTGTTTTGGAATGGTGATGCTCATATGTATGCGACATGTCCATGCACGTTTGCACGAACATTCGGCTCTCGAAGGTCCGATCACCGCAGAATGCGAAGCACCAGTACTACAATGATATAAAATTAGCTGACGACCGACATATATACTGACATCGGAAATAATAGCGGTTTTGAAAATTATATTAAAATATTATTTAATTAAATGCAACAGTCGACTTTTAAAAGAATCGTTTGTAGTTCCAACTATGCGATGACGCGAGATGGGGGTGGTGACTGGTGCGCGGTATTCCCTGTCAATAAGACACCATATTTTGACACGCGAGCACAACACACAATTTACTACACATATTTATTAGGCGTATAAAAAGTTTCGAAAGAAAAGGAAGGTAGCCACATTTTTAAATCTGTCCCGTCCAGAAATCTTTCGGAATAATTTCTAAAAACACAATCGAAAGTCTGTTTCCACTTTGAGCGTGACGTGTAATAGTACCAAGTACTAAAGTAAGAACGCTTCGTACATCAGATTGAAACACGTCCGTCTGCGGAAGGCGAGATCTCTCCAAGGCCGCCCCTCGTGTAGGTTCTCACAGCCGGGAGGTGGCAAGGTGGTCTGCTGTGACGTCACAGAGGAGACCCACCGCGCCACGGACCAGACCACCCAGCCGCTCGGCACCTTCCTCGAGGTAGCAGCAGGCGCGTAGGGACGCTCGGCACCTTCCTCGAGGTAGCAGCAGGCGCGTAGGGGCGCTCGGCACCTTCCTCGAGGTAGCAGCAGGCGCGTAGGGGCGCTCGGCACCTTCCTCGAGGTAGCAGCAGGCGCGTAGGGACGCTCGGCACCTTCCTCGAGGTAGCAGCAGGCGCGTAGGGGCGCTCGGCACCTTCCTCGAGGTAGCAGCAGGCGCGTAGGGACGCTCGGCACCTTCCTCGAGGTAGAAACAGGCGCGTAGGGACGCTCGGCACCTTCCTTGAGGTAGCAGCAGGCGCGTAGGGACGCTCGGCACCTTCCTCGAGGTAGCAGCAGGCACGTAGGGACGCTCGGCACCTTCCTCGAGGTAGCAGCAGGCGCGTAGGGGCGCTCGGCACCTTCCTCGAGGTAGCAGCAGGCGCGTAGAGACGCTCGGCACCTTCCTCGAGGTAGAAACAGGCGCGAAGGGACGCTCGGCACCTTCCTTGAGGTAGCAGCAGGCGCGTAGGGACGCTCGGCACCTTCCTCGAGGTAGCAGCAGGCGCGTAGGGACGCTCGGCACCTTCCTCGAGGTAGCAGCAGGCGCGTAGGGACGCTCGGCACCTTCCTCGAGGTAGCAGCAGACGCGTAGGGACGCTCGGCACCTTCCTCGAGGTAGAAACAGGCGCGTAGGGACGCTCGGCACCTTCCTCGAGGTAGAAACAGGCGCGTAGAGGCGCTCGGCATCTAGCCCTCGGAGTTAGATGGAGGCGCGGAGGGACTTGAGGAACCCAGCCGCTCGGCCCCTTCCTCGAGGTAAAACCGGCAGGCGCGTAGGGACTATGAGGGACCAAGCCGTTCGGCGCCTTCCACGAGGTAGCCAGAAGGCGCGTAGGGACTATGAGGGACCAGTCACTCAGCGTACCTCGCCGCTTGAGCTTAGCAGGC
Source organism: Isoperla grammatica (assembly GCA_945910005.1). Classification (NCBI taxonomy): domain Eukaryota; kingdom Metazoa; phylum Arthropoda; class Insecta; order Plecoptera; family Perlodidae; genus Isoperla; species Isoperla grammatica. The sequence continues at coordinate 28,473,637 of OX246739.1, forward strand.
ACGTATAGGGACTAGGGACTATGAGGGCTTGTTGCCCGGTTCGGTAGGGACTACAGCCTAACGCTGCATATAATAGTGATACGTTTGGGGGGGGGGGGGGGGGGGGGGGGCAAAGATTTTTCGTAATAATAATTGGCACGTAGAGCCTGATGAACACCTGATGAGGTGAAGCTCGCTCGTCTGATGTTCCAATGCGCCCATGTGATGCACTGATCACCGGTGAGGCCTACCTACACAACGACCAATAGGGGACTAAGAAACCCAGGCATATTCTCAGTTTCTTGTTTGAGGTCGTGATTCACTATAAAGTACGACCGCCACTTAAAACAGAAACCATACAACCACGCCATCCATACCTATAATCATGCGCTACGAAAAATACATGCATGGTTAAGTTTTATCTCCTGTGAGTTCGATTTCAATAGTCGAAACAGTTCAAAGGTGTTTCGAAATGCCGGCCGGCTTCTTTCAAAGATCTAGTGAATATAATAAAACTTTGAGTAAAATACTGATTACATTCGACTTGATCCATGGCTAGCGTTTTGATTAATTATGCCTGTGCATTGTACATCGCATCGTTCGGTTATGCCACAATGAGCACAAAATAAAAAGGTGAGCTAAAGAATAAGTGAATGTATAAGAATTCACAATTTCTTGAGTACAACATACCATTTAACGAAGCAGTTAAATAATGCCAAGATAAATGATAAAAAATGAAACCGACAAAGATTAAACACACAGCAGGTATGCCATGTTGAAATTGTGCAATGTTTTCTTTTGTTTTGTTAGAAAGAAGAGACATTAATCTTATTTCAGCTTATACAGTGTACACCCCTTCTCACTTATATTACGATTATTATTACTGGAACACTTTACAACAGCAATTGGTTATCAACTTATCAGTCGAGTGCATTGACATTAATTGCATGTATTGTATATCTCGGTGAATGCACGGCGGCTCCATAACTCACGTAACTCCACAAGAGATCCGCACACAGCCAACTAGATTGGAAGGGAAACAAAGCCACTAGATATAATAACGTTATGAATGAATCTTTCGTATAGCCATACATGTGATGTGAGCATTAATCTAGGCAGCGATGCTCGTATTTTGTGAGACCAACGATCGTGCCGTGTTCAAAAAACGGATATATAAGAAAATTAAATCAGAATATAAAAGAAAAAAGAAAATAATACCACGGCATCGCGTTAAAGAAGATAAGTAATTTGACACGGCTTCTTTTTACGAGTTTTAAGTTGATGCAGCTAGAAATACAGTCAAAAACCTCGTATACTATGGCAGTGCACACTGGAGGTATACATGTCCTGAAATAATTAAATTGAAATATTGTTACTTATAACAAGCCAATATAAGAGTCAAGATTAATATCAAAGCCAGATATAGGTACATGAATCGAGGCGATATTCGATATTATAAAACAATATAAATCAGGTAAGACTCGCTTGGTTTGGGTGGTGTAGTAAAAGTTACAACTAATAATGTTTATATAATATACATAATGTGGACTCGCAAAAAGTTCACTCGTAAGTATAGTGCTCAATTCGTGCTTACGAAGTATCCGAGTATAATAGTACTAATTTAATTTTCTTCATGTTCTTTCTTATTTACATAATTTTATTTTTATTATTTAATAATTGAATTTCCACTTGATTGTATTTTATTTCATTTCTCAATTATTTTTTTCTTGTTATTGATTTTTATTTTTATAGTACAGTAGTTTGTTTTGTTTTTGTTGTTATTGTTATTTATGATTTCATTATTATTAATTGTTTGCATAGCCTAGTTTTATTTAAGGTCCTCCTTTGTAAATCAGTTTTTATAATAAATATATATAAATGTGCTAAACTTTCTACATATTTTTAATTTTGTACTTGAAACATGTGAATTAGGGTTAATTTACGACCATAGGTTGGATACCATGAAAACTACACAGCGGGAGTGATAATGAATGAGGCTTGTGTACTCTACGGTAAGAGGAAGACTGCCTTTACGAATGTGTGAAACAACGCCAGGCATCTGTTTTATTTCGTTGAAGCAGCGTGAATGAGGGCGGTCTGAGGTGTTCGGTTGGGGGTGGTTGTTATATATACACAATCGCACCATGCAAACAGCGACCGTGCGATGTTGCCGCGCAAACGTGTGAGCGGTTGGTTCCGTCGCGTCTGTTGCGTCGCGTGGAGCTCTTTGACGAGACGAGACTGAGTGCTTTGACCGACTGGTGCTGCCATCTCAAGATAATCACTTCATCATCTCTCTGCGAACCGGTGAGTAATGATGGGTTCGAGCAAGGCTGAATCAGCCGGTCGGTCTAATCAACTCGTTTCACTCGAGACATTGATCGAGGTTCGATATCCATATCCGTGATCGATCTTGCAGACAAACCTCGACTCTGAGGTGGCGGAGCCGTATGGGGCCAGGTGACGGGTTCGAAACCCACATATTGATGCATACACGGGCATGTTTAGTATTTGGTGTTTGGCGTTGATTTCGCAAGGATTTACAAATAATGGCACTAATACGTGTACATACAAAAATCATACACTAAATAGAAACACCAAACCAAAATATATAAAATAAAATAATAAAATCATTTTCATGATTTTTCAAAATTGATTTTCCAACTATTTAGTCGAAATGTAGACGTTTCACATTTCAATTACAGCCATGCAACATTTCATCGGGTCCTGAGAGCAGGAAAAGTTGCAGATTTATCCATCGAAGGCTGGTCGCGACCTATAAGAGGCCACGCGAGACCAGCATGGCATGGTAAATAAAATTCAGTTTAACAGGTGTTAAATCAAAATTAACTATTTTCCTCAAAATGACAAACTGTCTACTTAGTAACTAACTTAGTAATAAACAACTGATATTTGTTGTCTTGCCCTCAAAGCGGAAGAACAGACGGCAGAATTAATATTCACTAATCTTCAATGGTTTGACTTACGAGAGGTTTGTTTGATCTCATCGGTACTGTATTATGGTTTGTTTCCTAATCTCGTGAAATCTTCTCTATGTCCCTAAAGAGACAGACACATAAACATAATTTCAAGTTTGTATTAATTTCTATTAATGTCTTTGGAAAATAATCATCTTTCTCGGTAACGCGGGCATTGAATTTCCTGTAAATGCAGAAACCTGCTTGAATTAAATTGAGTTTTGTAGAAGTTTCTTGCTCCAAGTTTCTTCTTAATTAACAAGCAGGCCTAATTAGTAATTAGCCCTAGAGAGACAGCATCAAAGTGAATATTTAAGTTACTACGAATCCGAAGAGTTTTCCTACCAAATCGTACAGCAATAAACCAATCCAATCCATTCACAATCTTGTCTTGCAATAAAGTTTAACAACTTGAGAAAATACAACAAACACTACATGCATGCGTTCTTTTGACTTGTTTTTTTTTACCTTAGTGGAATTCGAAAAGATAAAATACCAGACAATGATTCGTGTAGGATTTATTTAAGAATAGACAACGCCGATCGTGTCCACAATAAAAATGTTTTATCATCGCTTGATTGAGTAGCTTGCATCTCCTAATAAAACAACTTATTTCTTCCGACGATTTTATTTTATTGTACATCGTCGTGATGGTAACAAGAAAAACAAACACACATAACATACCCATCCCATCTCCGCCGCAGCATCGGAGTTTTAGTGAGGTGTCTAATCCTAATAGATTTACGACCGTGGTGTGTTCGGCGTCTTTCTCTCCTGCAAACATCTCTCGCCGTCTCCGTCGCCCACAATGTTTGTCGCCGCATGGGCGCTCTCTCGCACGTAGACCTAGTGTCATCGCGCACCGCTAGGCTGTGCTAAGCTCGGTGCTGCCGCAATAACCGCAACAACAACGCTGCTAGCACACCGACGAGCTGGATGGCTCAGTGGATTGTGGTATATACGGGACGGGGGTTGTGGGTTTTATTCCAGACACCGGTAATTGTTACCGTAGTTTGTACAGGCTAATGCTCAGTGTACCTAAACCAAAAGTAAGACTATAAACAAATTTCTTCATTAGCGAGGGCTAATTTTTAATCCACGCCAATCACTTTTTCACTCGTATAACAAAACTATGTAACACAACATAAAGAAAACTGAATAACGGTACCAAATTGGAAAACATTCGCGAGATACATTTTAATAATAATAACAATTTACATTTTTATTGCTACGAGACAACCAAATAATTTCGAACAAAGAATAAAATGGCATACGAAACCAATTTTTGAACATTATTCACTTTTCTGATGTTATGTTTTGTTACAATCACTGAAATAGTCTAGTGTATTCCTGTAAGTCGTGCGAAATAATAATTTGGTAACTGTGCATAAGCAAGGAGTAGCTCATCAAATAAAAGGACCTGCTACTTGACCGGTTTGAAGTACCAATATAGAAAAATTAAGTTGGTATTTTGCATTCTTCTTTTTCGTCCCACGAGACAACTAAGCGTCGAGCACCGGATTAAAGACCAATATGGAAAAAAGAAAAAACGTTCAGGTTCGGTCTGTTTTTTTTGTTTTTTTTTTAACTTTGGAATTTGACTGAAATATTTTGGACGGTTGAATTTAGAGGCATCAATACAACTAAGCACAATATAATTGATGGTATTATGTCCCCCCTGAAAATAATTTCTTGTAACCGAGTCCAATTATGTAGCATTGTAATTTATTTATTGACTCTTATGTTTTAAAATGCACACTAGAAGGTACCTTTGTTTATCCTTCAATAATAAATCCACAGCATTTCAGATCGTTACGCTTGCACCACCATGTGCTTCGCTTCTCACCGTGCAAGATATCAACTCTGTCACTCCCCTCAGCGGTCAGTGACGTCATCGCGGTCACTGTTGTGGCGAGCAACCGCGTGACATGCCCGCATGCAGCGCTAGTGAGGTTATGTCGCCGACCGCTACTCCGGCACCACCTAGCGGTCAGATGACGCACTTTGACATCAATTATGATGACGATCGGTATAGGGCGTAAAGCATGGCCATACGTAAACGCTCTGTGTGACGCGTTGATAAGCGCTGTATGTACTCTGTCAAAGGTTCCAAGTTACCGCCATTGTTGTGTCGTGCCCAAGGACCTCTATCCTCCTAGCGGAAATTCGGTGAACTATCCAACCATGGAGTTGTATCTTATAAATCCATGATCCAACGCCCTCTAAATACCCTAGCGGGGTATCGTCGAACTCACGTGTCATAACCCTACAATTCCCTACACTGGCCATTCTGTCCTTCCATAGGACAGGAAAACAACAATAAAATTAATTAATTACTCACGTGCTGCTGTACAATAATACTAGTTGACTAGTCGAAACTTCCCTAGTTATGTGACCACAGCCCAGTATAGCAAATATGACAATAAATAATATAATATGAAATGAATAAATATGATATGATTGTCGGGTTGTCACGGTGGTAAGGGGTGGTTACATAGCGATGGAGGGGAGCGACGTGGGAGCGTCAAGTCAAACCATGGTCAAACTAAGAAAATATAAGTCCAGAACATAGACTGCATGGTTGTGTTCACCCTGTGCCCATGAGCAATGCTGTTTAGTTTCGCCATTCGCACAGATGGTAGATTGAAATAAATAAAAATTGAGACAGGCTTATATTTTGTTGAAACGCTAACATGAGGCGACGGATTATTCTTAATCAGTTGGAATATTAAAATATGCCATGCGTTCGGGACGTGGGCTTACACAATTCATGATCCGAAAGCCGTATTATGGTAATTATGACACTGCACAACGGATTTAACTGAAATTGAAATTAAAAGCGAATCTATACAGTTAAAAAAACGAAAGATAGAAGCTTTCGTTTGTATTTAAAAACAAAAAAGTGACCGTAATAGAATTCAATTAATAGAATTAACAAAAGTTATGCCAAGAAAAAGTTGTATGATAGATGAACTGTTCGCGAAAACCGGAAAGATAGGCCTACTACTTAGTATTAAAAAATTCAAAACTGGAAATTTGATTTGAGTTTTTGACTACTAACTAAATTAAAGGCATCATCACTGTTTTTTTTCTTGTAATATTATTATTATCCCTTCTTTACTACGGGTCTCTTCGCTTAAGTACAAGTAATGTAACCATAATCGAAAACATAGCATATAGTTATAACATTTGGAGTAAAAGTTAATGTCAATAGATACACGCAACGCTACGTTCGTTTCAGTTAATAACTTTACTCAAGTGATAATTGAGAAACATCTATAGGATCGCGTATATTCCACTGACATTTTGATCATGACCTTTTGCCAAAGAACGCACCGCCGTAGCAGCGGAGCACCAGGGGGATTCTCCGCTCTGCTTGAGTTGCCTACACAAACCGTGCAAATACTTTTACGAGCATGCAGAAGAGCAGACAGGGTTACGGGTAGCTAGGGGCTCGTATTCATTAGGTTTAAGGCGGTCCAAGGATATGAGTTAGTGGGCAAGCTGGACCTCGCTAGATCTAGGCTATAGCCTAGGAGTTATGACCCATCCCATCTGCAATGGCGGCTGCACAGGGGACTAGAAAGCATTAAATTCGGCCCAGGGTAGGAGAATATTTTATTCTAAAAAAACACTTACGGCTGTGGAGCAGTAACAGACTAAATTTGGTATGAACTCTAAATCATTTAGTCCGGTCCTAATTTGGAAATTCCGGAGCTTGTGAAGCCAGACTTTGCAAATGGTTATAACGAGATACTTTCCGATCAAAAAACATCAAACACGTTGTTAATTGATCGAAAATATTTCAGCAAGATATTTTTTCTAGTGAGCTTTGACTATGATATACAGATGCAACTCAATTCAATACAATTCAAAACATGTTATATAATACAATAATACAGCATTACACATTAAGATCTGAGGATTAAAGAAGTTATTGTTTTTGAATTATTTTCAAACATTGCATGAGGTAAGCAAAGTAGCACGATCCATCGATCAATACCTTTAACCGAATCCGAAAAGACGAGGTGTATCCAATATCCACCTTCTTAGCGTCTTGCTTCCTTCAGATACATTGCCAGTCACGCCAATCCGAAATGGTTTTTAGTGATTTATTGCGCGGCTATATGAAACAAAGTCACGATTTTTTTAGACCTCTTCATCAGGTATCTATTGATTAATTACAGGTCCCGCTCGAAGTACGCAGAGTGCAGCCATGGGATCAAAACACGAATCATGCTACCTGCTTCACTGAACGTTGGTTCCATCTGCGGTAACTGAACCATGTTGTCGTTAGTGTTGGCTGTTGCTTTTCACATTATGCCTATTATCAACTCCTACATTTTACAATGGGTGTATGACGTTTTTTTAATCACATGTGCAAGTATCAACAGTAAAATATGTAGAACCTTTTTTAAATTTGCATGTTTAAAAGGTTTAGCGTCAACTTTTATACGGACTAATTCCCACAACAATTTCAAATTCATATAAAACCACAGTAATTTAACATAAGCAAAAACTAAATTAGGTTGCACAGTACTATTTATAATTTCATTTCACAGCAGTGCATCGCGGGATCACTAGACAGATTAACATTAAACATGTCAATATAATGTAGTAGACTAAATTGCTAAATATATACTATTTATTACAAAAAATAGTTCACGTTTTCGACTTTTCGCCTCTTTCAGGCCACTGTGTGTGTAGGCGCTCAAAGTGGTTCTTTTTGTGGTCCACCCTGTTTGTTAGCACCTAAAATATTTCAGCTTTCTACACCCCGGGTAAGGGTAGGGGGAGGGGGCGGGAATTCCGTTGATTGAGTGGGTCTACATAAGAAAAACGTGCAGGATTACAACGGAATCGAAACACTAACAAAACAAACAAAAAAATCATGATTTGCTGCGATAAAAGATTAACATTCTAACTTCTCAAATGTGAACGGATTATAAAAACTAACTGCTATGAGGATAAACTACTTCTCGGAAAACAGATGAAATAAAATCCCCCAAATTTCCTCGTCAACATAACTATATAAGTGAGTTTGCGTCGCGCGTCACATGGGAAGACACTCTGCTCTAAGGAAGACACGGCCAATTTACTAAGTGCAAGCAGAGCAGAACAGAGCAGATCGTACACTCTTCTCATGGAACACAGTGAGTGCATGGGAGCGAGTGTGACAAACGATTAGTTTAAGAGTCAAGTCGTGCATGGCTCACATTACTCATCTTTGTTCGTCTTCGTCTTGCGCATGCGCGAATTACTCGGAAACTAATGAAATGGATGTAAATTTCACCCTCGTCCTGGTTTTATGAATCACCAGTTTGGGACCCATCAGACCGTCGGCCTGTCCTATACGCTAGTCCCGAATGGGTGATCCGTAATCCTGCATTTCACTCATGTGGACACTCGATAATCATCATCCTTGGGCCTTCGCACAAGGCGTAGTTTTGGCAAAGCGGGAAGTTTTAGCAAACCAACTCGGAACCTTTTAATAATACTGACATTCACATAATATGTGCTTTAACCAAATCAGGAATATGTGTGACAGCATGGAAGTTTTCTGCATAACATGAAACAGTTGCAATGTGTAGAAGAGGTTCCAAAATGAAATCCCCGCTGAGATTTGAACCCGGATTTTTCATTTCTGGGCAGGTCCATCGAACATCTGTCATCGTTATGACGTAATTAGGACTACATGAACCAGCGCTATGATATACGCTGGGCTGAATTTATGAACTGCGCATAACACGAATAGTTTGGTGGAATGATAGGATAAAACGAGAAAGTTACTTCAACAATGAAAAGACGGTTAGATATTTTCAACTCAGAAGATCACATCACGTTATCAATCGTTTGTTTTTTGTTCATTTAACCGAAAATAAAAGTACAAAACATTGCAAAATATTTTCATGGATAGAAAGAACTGCCAATAATTCGAATCTAATCAAAATTACTAAAAGCAAAAATTGGATTCACAACCAGCTGTGAAATCTGAAGTTTTCATTGTAAGAACACATACCTTATGTTTAATGGAAAATGCACATATGGGCGCAGGAAAAAAATAAGAAACTTCGTCGTGTAACAGATTCATGACGTTTTAACTCGATCAAGTAGTCCAGCTCCAAGAAGATTTTGTTTCTATATCTATAACTTATAGCACATTGATGTGCTGCACACATTCTGTGTCAATTTTTGTTGTACTTTGAATCCTGGACAAAATACAAAATCTCAACGTTGACGAGATGACGATAAATACACACCCAATCGTTATCATCTTATAATATTATGTTGATGATAGTTCCGAGTGGCTGGAGTCAGATTCATACGCTATATGGACATCAAAATGTGAAGAAAGAAGTAATTTGATTAGCCTAAATAAGTAATGTAAAATTATAGTTTCCAATGTCATCGACCCCACAGACGTTGTCTGGAACCGCCGATTTAGCAGGCAGTGGGTTTCAATTGATATCAAACATCACGCATGCGTTGGTTAAGTAGAAGCACAAAAAAGGCGACACCTTTAAAACAGAAAGAATTTACAGCAATTTAAATAATTTAGTATGCGGGCTTCGACGCTACATTATATGTACCGAAATAAAAGAAATAACTTGAGTAAACCCAAGTCGTTCTTCATTCATTCAATTTGAATACCCGCTTTGTTTGAGCATGCGAGAGCACACATAACAGAAATATGGAATGCTGGGCGCGAATATGAAAATATGCGCGCAAGGTGGAGAAAATTCCTATTGCCATTCGCAGAACCTGTAACGAGCTTTTGTACCGGTCTGTACAAACCGGAAAAGCAATGAAAAGGAAGGAAAGGGACATCTTCTGTATATATTTGATCGCACTATCCGGCTTGTTCTTGCATGCACTTAGATATTATCGTGGTTTCTTGTGTGCGTCTTCACAATGTGGTAATGCAATATAGCATGTTGGTGTCATGATTAATGCTAGGTGGGCATTCAGACAGTTTCGTCACTCCTTTGGGCACACAGCTCGTTCGCGCCATTAGTGGGGATGTAGCGCGGGATGATGACACTGCATGGATATGGAACTTCCATGTTTTTACACCGCCTCCTTTAATTCCCAGGGCGTGATACAGGCAGACAACACGAAGACGGATCGCGGAGTGGGGGGCGGTGTCTCAGCAGGTAGGGCTGGTTTTCAGCAGGTTGTGGTACTGGGGACTGTGGTGGGGGTGGGGGTGGGGGGAGGAAAAGAGCAATCAAACTCGAGCCTCTGGTGAACAGTCACAAAAGCTATTCACTGGCTCACTGGTCCACTACAAAAGATCATCAGCAGAGTTATAGCTGTAATTTATTTCAGGAGAGAGACTGACTATATCGTGCGACGCTCTTTTTACTTGCGTTAGTTCGAACCCTCGACAGCTTTATATAAAACGCGCGTGACGCGAAAGAAAAGGGGGGAGGAAAATTGAGTACTTTTGTAACTCAATTATGTGGAAAATGAAAAGCTGGAGAAAAGAGTGATACACAAACACAATGAAAGATTTTTGCACACGTACAAATGGCTTCAGTTAAAGGGGTTCTCACCCGCTAGATTTATTTTTTACCACATGATCTACTGCACCACACCAATCGATAATGAACCATTAAACATCGTGAGTTGAAACCTGTGAATTGTTATTAATTAATGAAATTTCTGGTTAACTGCCGCGGCGACTGTTGGTGTCAGCCGGCTTTTGGTGCGAGTGTACTCGAAGAGATATATCTAAAAAAAAATAGACGGCCTTGGTGTACTCCATTCGACACCGCATAGCAGACCGCGTTCATTGTGCATGCGTTGACTATTTCCCCTCCCAATACTACTCTCTCTCTCTCTCTCTCTCTCTCTCTCTCTCTCTCTCTCTCTCTCGCTTGGCTTACTTGACACCAACTCGACAGTCGACACCCGCCGACTCGACGTGCACAGCAACGCACAGCAACGCTCAAAACGAAATGGAGCCCCCGATTACACATCTTTATTTTGTACCTGAACGGAAGCTCCGATTACAAAACCAAAATATACGAAATACGCAGAAAAGAAAGACGCAGCGAAAAGTATTACATCATTTTTTTTTTGGAGCAGAATCCTCCAAGGTCCCAAGGCATACAGGTCGTCCCAATGCTATTTCTTATGGGAGATTTTCGCCGATGGGACCTAGCTCGAAAATCACTAACTTTGATATTTTTTTCCCGGGTTATGGTGAACCCGATTTCTTTTCATTTAGTCGCTAATTTCATAGCTAATCAGCCTTAGTTAAACATATTTTTTTGGGGTAGCGGGTGAGAACCCCTTTAATAATGTTTGTCAACGTGCAACTATTACAACGAAAACTAAACATGAACGTACGCAAACTTTTCTGGCATGATTTATAACAGAGTAAAAGCTAACGATCGCCATTTAACACGTTCAGATATGAAAACTACCTGCTTGGAAATTTGACAGGTCACCTTCGTCTACTGAAAGTTTGCTTGTATTGTAATGTATAAAAGCTCCTGTCATAAATAAACTGGAACAAATAAACCGGTTTTACATAAAGTTACTTCAAAGTTCAAACCCACCATCTACTTACCAAGCATGCAAAACCGGTTCTACTGGTAGATACTTCGTAAATCATAACCAACTCTTACGATGTCTTCTACCAATACATACTTGCGTGTATAATTATAATTCAGTAATTATAAGCATAATCAGTAATTTCATCAGTTGTAATTTTTGTTTATACATAACTGGCAATGGTGGCAATGCAGACTTTACAGCACCAAATATTTGTGTTAAAACTAACCATTTATTGATCCTGTTTCTTAGCTGATTTTCCATATTTCTCTTTCTCAAGACTTTTAGACCCTATACACCAACACTTTGCCTTACAATCTTCCATATAGATGTGCCAATATTTGTTTTTAGTCTAGCAAGCCCTGGCCGGCACCGTCTCGCATACGTGTAGGAACTTCCACAAGTGTCTTTGGGTTCCGGCGGGCTGTCTGATTTGTCATGTGTATGTCATCTTGCGGTTTCGGATGAGTGGACATTATTGGAAGTCAGAGTGGAAGGGAGGGAGCTCCCATTTGATGGATGATGCTTTGTTCCCTGGGGAGAGATGGCACGGCGGCGGGACCACTGATAACCCGCCAAACTCACAGACAATATTTCCAGGAAACACGAATCACTCTGATTATGTACTAAAACTAATCCAACTTGAATTTATTGGTCCCGGTTCGTACCTATAATTTACTTCTGGATTTTATAATTTAATCATAAAACGTAAATTGGTCTGTCATATCAAGATAGCCTTCGTCAAAACAAAGTTATCGTGTGTTTTGATTTATACTTACGGAATTATACGACCTGCCGGCATGCAGTCGGTAAGTCAGGTCCTGATAGCGCACAAACCCGAGGCATCAATTAGCACTGATGGTTGGATCCAGTGGTTCCCATTGGGCGTATTTATCGGTGAACAATGACGAGCGCCCCGATCACATCAGAATGTAAACGACCACGGAATGAAAGGAATCCGCGACGCGCATACCTAATTAAAACCTTGCTTGCCCTATAACGCTTTCGGTATAAATTTCAATAAATAACGTGATAGTGATCGGTATGCACAAATAAAAAAAACACAACGGAACGGTTTTTGTTTTAGCTGTCTAACAAAAACCACAAGTTTGTAAAAAAGAAAAAAATGAGGTGAAATCTCCGGCCCATCTACCCTTAAAAAGGGCGTGTTAAAATTTCTTTCAAGTCTCCGAGCAATGGAGCGTGGTCGCACCGGCCGAACGGGGGAGGGTCTAAATTCACGCGCTATTTGCACCCCGGCTCCGGGATCCATCTGCATTGCAAGCTGATAGAGACTGATCACGCGAGATCGGCCGATACGGCGGGGAGGGGGTGAAATAGCGTGCAAAATACTTCTAGCAGATTCCATCAACACAATGCACCAAACTCGGCACAGCACAAAATATATTTATGGCATCACCTGTCGTACGCACCAACCACATCGGAAAACGGTAGGGTGAATCACATAACGTTTCGAATTTATTACATAGAGAAAAAAGCACAGAAAACAAAAAAGACAAACCAATGCAGTAGAGAAAGAAAGAAATTGAGAAAAAACGAAGCAAGTTGCGAGAAAAAAAGCGCTGACGAAGTGGCCACTGCGTGCTGGATATTTCTCATGAGAACCACTTGGGAGAAATTATATCGGGCTTGGACAGTCGCGCAAGTAATATTTCGCAGATTGTTCCATCAGTTGCCTGCAACACGTCCCCAGTATTTATTAACATGATATTCTCGAAGTTTCATGTGTAGAGTTGTGTCTTTTTGCCGTCGTAGTCACCCGCAGATATCGCTACGGAAAATATTGTTTTTTATTATTTACTTTACACGAATAACGAGATTAGGACCTGTTCGGTTTCAACGGCGTTCGTTCGCTGTACACAGAGAAAACGTTCCCGCGAACGAAACAAAAGTCGACACAGGTAACGTCAAGCTCCGGCCATCTTATGGAAGTGTAGACGAAACAATTTAGTAGACCGTCGACTTATTTTTTATTGGGGAGCTGCCTTGTCTTCGAGCTGAGACGAGCTGTTTTTTGTTTTGGCTTGTTTTCAGTAGGCGGTGAACAACACATTTCATGTCAAGCTCGATCGATTTTGCGAACAGACGGCTACAAGGAAAGAAGGAAACATGTTTTTCTTACTTCGCAGACTCAACATCAGTGATTAATGTAATTGTGCGATTGACGCAAATGTACTGAGCTACAGGGTAAGTAACTTATTCTATGTGACGTCACCTACAAAATTTAAGTAAATTTCACTAATGAATCTATGCAAGGTTCCGTTTATTTGTTCATTCTGTGGGGAGAAAAGAAAAAATTGGGGTAGAGAGAGTCAAATAGATTTTGCTGATTTTATTCCGATTTAGTAACGTTCTCGAATGAATGCACGTTGGGTAAATCACGTAACTACGAATTTTTTGCGCACTGTTACTTGAGATGTGCACAGAAACAAACCAAGAATCCCCTTTTGAAAACGGTCGCATGCAAGGAGAGTAAGTAAGATTAGTTTAGAAAATTATAATTCTATTGCCGTTGAAATAAATCGACCGTACGATACATTTTGAACCGTTTGTAAATGTAACTTACAAAATCACGCTTGTGTTTCCAATATGGCCGCGATTTAACCACAATGCATCGCGAGCCGTCCGCCACCCTTATTATTATGCTCCGCTAGGCCAGGCCAACACACCCCCAAGTTAGTGATAAGCCCGGCCAAAGTTCGAAATGTCAGTCAACGGGGGCTCACCATAATACACATGCACACAAGCACGATCTCGCGACTGCTACCGGTCGTTCGTGTGATGTCCGAAGTCAGCCGAGCAACTAACCAATGAGCAACCTTCGAGTGACCAGACAGCCAAATATCTCACAACGATTTATTTATTAACACCTGAGGAAGAACCGTGCGACGAAAAATGCGCAAGCCAACATGATGAAGTCGCCTGGTAGGACGTAACGTAACGTAACATACAATCGAAAGAATTAAGTGATTAAGTGCCGGCGTTGATTTGTTATATACGAGAGGGCCTGTATAATATGCAGATGAATCTCCGTTGGTATGAGCTGAGCTGGTTGGTTGCAGTATAGGCAGCGGACACGGCTTGCTACCGCCGCTTGCAGGTTCGAAACAGGAGTGGAGGTATTTCTCTGTCGTACACGTTGTTGCCGCGCATAACACGCACACTCGCAATCAATTACAAACACTATTACAGGTCCCGTGTTACTTGATAACAGCTACACTGGGATTAAACCTCGACTGTGTGTGAGTGTGTGAGCGCGAGTGAAATCACTATAAGCTCAGTTAATTATGTAAGAGGGACACAATAAGCCTCACTAAAACTAATTTACATAAAATCAACATGGGGAAAATAATGGATTTAATATAGGCAATGTATATAGTGTCGTCAACGGGAAACGGTAATTCCAAGACTAAACATAGAGACCGTTTTTCAAAGTAATGTCTTGAGAACGATGCACCACATTAAAACTTGCTTTTGCAAGAGCTAAACACTGCATGAAACAAGTTTCAAATGTGCCATTTTCATGACTACAGCCATTTATATGACTAATTAAATATAGTTCCCTAAAAATAAGCATAACTACGCATTTACAAAGTATTAATAGCCTATGTGAAGTTTTAGAAATCTAGGTTTTACTTGTATACATGTGTTCATGTTGTGTAGGGTTTCATAATCGAACTACCCACTACTCGGCTTTGCAGCTGATGTAGCGTATTGTTTCAATTTTAATAACAGTTTAAGATTAAGGGATGAGGTGAGAAGGTGCGATGGTCGGATTATGTTAAGTGTCGCCGATAAATGTACCTGAGCAATTGAGAATATAAAACACACCACGATCCAGCTCGGGGTTGCTTGGGTATACCTAGACAAATGACAATGGTATGATTTCACATCACACCAACCCACCACTCGCACTCGATTCATTCATTATATTATACTACGCCGCTTGTCTAGCTTATTTTCCGTGCGTATTTCTCTTGCTCAGTCCCATTTCTTCCTGGTTTACATCCAAAGGCCTATTCAACTCAACCTCTCCAACACATAAGTATGTTTACTACCGTTTAGGTCAGTCAACCAAACAATGCACGCTCAGGTTATGTATACTGTTTTTTCCTTTTTATAATGCTTGGAATTAAGACACTGTTAAATTAAGTGAATGTATGTCCTGTATAGTATTTACTCGAAATGAGCATATTCCTAATCCTATACAATAGGACTGACTGAGGAGACTGTAAACAAAAATATGCAGGATACAAGGACTGTTAAATATGTGTTACTGATCTAAAAAAAAAAACATGGTTAGACATAACATGTGAACCAATTTGCTTACTTTATAGATATGAGTACTTATTAATCACAAGAAAAAATGAAAGGCCAAAGCACTTATCTAAAATAGACACAGCAGGATATGAGTAGTTTTAGCGTGAAATTATGACATGGTAATTTGCTTCCCCAGCCCATACATACGTTGATCAAGTGACCATGCATGCAAGACAGGTTGTTCTTGTCCACCATTATAGCGCATGTTATATGTGTGTCCGGCTCATGTATCAACACTTCAACACGGTCCTATCCACCGAAACATGGTGATTTGAATTCTTTCCCATTAAGTATAGCCGACTAGTTCTATCAAGGTCGAAAAGCAGACATTTTCCATTCCGAGAACAAAAAAGTGCACCTGAGAAAGTTAAGATTTATAAGACACAATAATTACACTGAATTCTCACTCGCGCGGAGTCGCCCATAACATCACGGTCTGGTGCAGATATTAACTACCACGGAATGTCAATGCGGTGTATATACAATTCTTGCTGTCATGTTGGTAAATCAAGCTAATCATCCACGTCGAACACGTTTGCATTAATTTATAACAGAGTTGTAAGAGAAATAATTACCAACGAGGAACCTATAATCACTAAAATACACCCAGAGCTACAGGTGTGTTGGAAAGTGTGTAGATGTGATGAGCTAGGCGGGGCAAATTTATGAGATAGTGTGATGATTGGGGTCAAAATTCCAGAATGGGTAATATAGGGGTAAAAGTGTCAGACAGTTATGGTAATTGGAGTTTGGAGGTATACATTTTCTTTTATGGGAGTGGAAGAAGATGATGATGATTTTTTTTAAATTGGGGTCAAAATCCTTCAATAGTGGAGAGGAAAAAGTGTGTACGAGTTTTAGTAAGGATAAAATGCTGTGATCTGAAACTGAGAAAATGTTATGTACATTCAAGTCAACTAATTGTGGTAAAAGTAAAAAATAAAAATAAACCATAAAAAAAGCGGGGGAACATTTGAATAAATGTCTCATTTTTTGAGCGAAGCAAATATACACAGCAGACGGTCAAACTTAGACACAGAGGCCACCATCGTTCATGAGACAGCGTGTAGCGTGTGTAGACTGTTACTCATAAAGTGTGCAAACCAAACTTGGATCTCTTTACACAAAAGTCTGCAGGGAAAATTAATTTCGGTTCACACCTACGCTTACAGAATTTCAAAGACCGCTCGCTACGAAGTTTATGACCGATTGCTTGCAGTCTATTTCATTATGCATGAGAATACTATTTTTACAATGACAAACCCTCTTTGTATATAAGGCCTTCGCTTGCCTACGACGTTCTACGTTGAAGTAATCGGACACCGAATTGCGTGTAGTAAAACAATCAGTTTCATGAAGACGGATGAACTGTGTAACGCCCTGAAACAACCGCGCGCGTAGGTGGAATATCGCTTACACTCAAATGTTGGTATCACTGCTGTGCTCAAGTACCAACCCTGGAAAGTTATTAGCTGTCAAAGCGGGCCGTGTAATGGAGAAAACAGGATCGTTAAGTAAGTGTACAATACGTAACCGACGAGTTACGTTAGCTCAATAGCACCATTATAAATAGTAAAACTAATTATTACTTGATGAGGGGGCGTGGCGCTCGGATCGAGTAAACAGATATGTTGTTGTGCTTGAAGTCGAGACAATAATCGATCTTCGTGTCGGGAGCGACGAAAACGAAACAACGGGTCGCAATAGGTCATAAGGTACCAAAATAAATGAACCTATTAACAAATAAATTTTTACGATAAAATACGTTCTGCCAGTATAGGAAAACAATTATGGAATTGAATCGAAAAATAAGTAAAAAAATAACTACAAAAATATGAGAAAAAATTGATCAATAATGTTATGAACTAACAGGGAATATTTTTTTGCAAAAAAATATACCATTTTATTGTGCCTTAAAGTGCATTTTTATACAAATTTGAACCATGTGTTTTGCACAACTATCGGAATGAATAAAATTATAGAGAACGACTATAGCATAACATAAAGCATATATTTTGCAATATAGGTATCAAAACTAAGAGCATATTATTTCTTTTCTTTTCTTCCTACCTTCGCATTGGAGGAGGACGTTATAGAACGTAAATCCTTCAAATGTCGTATTTAAAAAAGCAAAACATGATACATTGCAAAGATAACAATCACGAAGGGATGGTTAATAATGTAATGTCCCATTGTCCAGCCAGAGCCGTTTAATTCACTTACCGAGGGAGGTTATTACCATCATAAACTAACCACATTACCAAAAGACAAACACCGTGGCAATGAATGGACTCTATAGTGAATCATGATCAACGTTTTTCCTCGTATAGCCATGCACGTTATTGAAAGTGATCCCTGTTACCCCTGGCTTTAGACGCCCCCACCCTCTCACTAGGACGGGACAATCCTATCTGGTTGATGCATCGTCCTGGTAACTTCCAATGGTGGAGGGTGCTGCGAGTTCGCGAGATTAGCAATACAGATGCGAACGAACGGGTCCAGCTTATCTGCATGCCGGGTGGACGTGATGCTGTAGTTGATGACAGGGGGGGGGTCCGAAAGTGTCGTTATGGCCTCATAAAGATTGATTTCTATTGAAATTACAATATTTGGCGTTATTGATGAAAACACTCGCCAGTCGCTACACAGACCCATGTGGCTCTCAGTACAGTACATGCTCTCACAGCTAGAGAAGCGAAATGTTGAAATTATACAATGGAGGGATTAAAAAAGAGTACACAATAACGGAAAACAAAAGCGAATATATTCGAAATGACATTTTTATTGAATCGTTATTTCATATCCCACAACGTAGTCTACACATGAGTGTCGGTACAGCGAGTGAACCAATGATGATCCGAGCATTGTTTTACGTTTGTGTAGCAAGAACGTTTCATTGTTTGTTCGGGGTTGATACTTGACCTTTTGTCCTTGTGAGTGGACGAGCTATACGAGAAAGATTGTCGACTCTAGAAACGACGGTGCAATATTCACGGAAGACATGATTATGTGTACCGATCTATGACGTGACAAGAACGCGTAAAGGCATGACTGTAGATATTTAAAACATGTAAAATACGTCTACACGTGCAAATATTCATGTGCACTTTCGAACAATTGAAAATTCGTACATCTGAGTATTCGAACAAATTGCACTTTCGACATTTGAATATGTGAACATTTTGTAGTACATTTGAGCATTCGAACATTTTGAGGCACCCCTATTATGTGAAGGCAGACAACTACTGCAGCGTGGCTTTCTATATTATATGCAACAAATCTTACTGAGAAACATATCACCCATTGTGGTAAAGTAGGTCCACGTGAAAGCACTAATTAAGTACTAATTCCCTTAGAAAGAGAAATAATAACATTCCATCTCTAGTTTATAAATTATCGACGCGTGTGATTCTGACCCCCCTCCCCCACACTAACCTATGAACACAAACAAACAAACAAACACAGTCCGTTTTGTTTCTATCCAACCGCTAAACGGACCAACGAGTTGCACAAAGTTAATTCGGTTTTGTAAACTGCTCTATGGAAAATTGGTAATAAACAACGTTTTTATTATTTAGTATATATTGTGTGTGTGTGTGTGTGTGCTATTTGTACGCCCAACATGGCAATAACGTTCCAATGCACACAAAAATTAACACACTAAAAGAGTGATATTCGGGTTTAATCCACGGCCGCATGAAAACAACGACCAATCTGCAAACGGCGACCTTTCTCCCACCGTTCGATAGAAATGGAAATTGTTACACAGCCGTTCGATTATCTCCGTCTGTCCACTGCAATCAGATTACCCTGATGTTTGCTGAATGTAAGAAGACTTCCCCATTCCGGGGCAGCGATAATTGAGGCGCTAACTTCAGGAGCAGAGCAACACACTGCACATAAGACTTGACGGTAAATATAAAAGTCGGGAGTAAATTATTGCTCGTAATCATAACGTCAAATGTAATAAAGGTAGAGAATTAATGTTTTCCCTCGAAAAGATCGCCGTGATTTACCGCTAGGAGCGCTGCGGTCTCTCGCTGGCCGCGCGGGACGTCGTTTTAGTGCAGCTACACCGCTTGAACGTCGAGGCTATGAAATAACAGCCTACGATTTCTGTCACCGTCTCCAAACAACCGTGCCTACCTAAAATTGTGCTTTAGAGACATTAATGTTCCATGGATGTGAAATATAGATTTGTGTATTCCTCAAAAATAACAGTCTAGGCAAAACTGGTGGAAGGTCACATTCTTTCCGAGAGCACAGAACGAAAAACGCGTGCCTTCTCCCCAGAAATTATGATGTAATACAAAACAATAAATAATACAAAACCAAGATTATTTACGACACTATCGCTATCGGTTTCCTTATATCTCGTACATTGCGAGATTCTTCTTATGTACATATTTGACAGAAATAAATGATAAAATGACTGCATTAGATGAGTGCCCAATTTTTTGCTTTAATTTAGGTACCTGTCCATTTTGCGAATCATTTCTGTAATTACGACCAAAAAGCAGAATGGGAACTGACACATTTACAACAAAACAATAAAAATACAAACAAATCGTATAAGTTTCATAACTGAAAATGATAGTAATTTTAAATAAATAAAACAACATCCAAAAATGATCACCTATAACTAAAGAACTAGGTATAAATCCAGTCTTATAAAAAAAACATTCCAACATGACAATTTTCACCGGGTATGTAATTATCAAGTTAAAACTATAATTATTACAAGGAAACCTTAATACTGTATACTCGAAAAGTCACTGCAGGCAACTCTGCTTTCAAAGCATGAATAGGTGCATTATTGTCTTGTATCGAGTTGTACATCATGGTAGCTTGCACGCGAGATCAAGATGCACTACCGCATTATTATCTATCATTCATTCATTCATTCATTCATTCATTCATTGAATGTAGGAGGCGATCGCGTTCATGATGAGATGAAAAGATTCAAGAACAATACCATCATACGTCGCATGTCTGAGCTCTGTCATGTAATAAAGCGGTAGGCACATCGGAAATATGGTGTACTACTCTAGTCAATGGTGTAATAAGTGAGAGGGGGGGGGGGGGGTAATGTCTCCACTCCTCACTATTCCGTGAAACTTTAAAAAAGTATGGATGCATAATCGCTTCAATGTTCCGCTACTCAACCATCTGTTCTTTAGTGATAACTTGGAAAACAAAATAGAAACTATAACCAATTCTCATCCCACTCGTTCTCATAAAAGAAAACTTTTAGAATAAAGTCCTTCTCTTTATAAATGTCACGGAAAGGTGGTTGACAAAACATTCGAAACTATCACACAAGTTAAGAATTCTATAGGATGAAACAGAAGATATATCCCGCCCCCCCCCCCCCCCCCAACTCCCTACCAGACGGTGCTTTCTCCATAAAAAGTGTTTCGCATTAGTAGTGTACCTATATAATAAATTTCTAATGCCAAATACCTATATATATTTGAGAAGTTATAATTAATTCACCCAAATCCAACCCCACATCGGATCCCTGCGTTCACTTTTAATCAATCCAATCTGATTCCGAGGTCGCTCCCTCTCCAACGGCTTCGGTTAGCCACTTCTTTGTGAGCCAAGAGTCCATCCGGCCGTTATTGCCGCCATAAACATTGAATCCTTAAAGCTTTTATTGTCCTCAAAAGCCACTAACTTTAATCCGAGAATGACTTTCACAAACATAACACTACATGGAGGCATCCCTAATTAAACTCAAACACCAGTAACTTAATCCGTATGGCTTATACACAATACAATACACAGTAAACGTTATAGTTAGGGTTGGACTGGAATTCTACGACAAAGTTCCTCCATATAAGTGAGGATTACCATACTCTGCATGCAGGGAATTTGTAAATACAAGGTAATGCGTATAGCAGTAGAAACTGCAACTCGAATTCGTACCCAACTTGAATAAAGAAACGAAATCTTGTTCAAACGTCCCGATTGGTGAATTGAAGTGAAATCTTTGGCTATTCAATCAAGTGTAACACATTTGGGGTTCGATTTGAAGTTAATCTGTAACCATCGTACGGAACCGCTCCGCGCTACCTCTGGTGTTCGCGGTGCTCAATTTGGCTTCCAGAGAGCTCTTTCCCGTCACAGAAGATTACCTCCGCAATTTGAATTCGATGCTTCCCTCCATTTTCTTACGGATTTCTTTGGAATGCTCTGGAAGTGATGGGGTGGTTTAAAATTAAGAACCATGTCATCCCCTCAAGACAAATTTCTTCATGTGCGTCGTCTTCTCTTCATCCCCGTCTTCCACCCATGAACGACGCAGACGAAATATTCTCAATATTTTTTAAAGGAATTACGCAATTTGCATGGAGGGAGTAGTGGTGAGATCGCGTCATCTGCCTCGAGAAACCTTTACGTTTCTGCTCGTGACAAAACCGTCAACACAATTTGCTGCCACACCATCGGAATACTAAACGTTGGCTTTGAAAATGAACCAAAATTGTCTGTCTTTCAAAACACGGCAAATTTAGCAGTTGAAATGGCGAAGCATCCGTCGCTCAGCATGACCTGTGGAAGACGGGAATCAGATACTATCCCAAATTAACAGTAAGGTGTGCTGAGGTAACGCAATTTATAATACGGCCTCATATAAAACTACAAAGTGGATACGGATAACCGTGGGTCATCTTAGTTTTACAACCAACTGCGGGCGGCTACATTGCAAGGGTTGTATACTTGCCAAACTTTATTAGGTTTGTCTCCATTTCTAACCATCAACGTTAGGAGCAAGTTCACTTTTTAACGACGTTGTTAAAAGTATGTGCTCGTGCATGAGCACACAAACTCGTTGCTGTCTACATTAGGCGATTGAAAGACCGAAGAATGCTAAACTAACTTTCAACAGATGGATAGACAATAAAACTGCAAGAGTTAGGATGTATAAAATACTTGTGCAAACTTTCTGATGAAGGACTTCACCAAGAGATACGACAAAACACGCATCTTAGATCATAACCTCATCATCTACCCACGTCTTGCTAAGTTGATTAGCATCACGCACTAAATGTTCCCACAAGAAATACTTGCATGAATCATGGCAGCACAGCCCAGTAGATAAGTTAGTAATACCAAAGTATTACAAACCACCGTTTCGATTTTCCTACTCTATAAAACATCTGAGTTTTACTTCCCATAAACGCTTATTTTTAATACGGTGCTCGGCTTGCTAAGTTTCCAATTCGATTACCCTGAATAGTGTCGAATAGGATAACGTAGAATCGCTCGTATAATGTAGACCTACTTTTGACAATGCTATAACGTAAAAATAAAATATCACATTCTCGTTGGGAATTGCATTTATTTTTAACTTCTTTGAAATCATGATATTTCCTTCCTATATGTAAAATCTTATATAATAAACATTGTTACCGACATACAAAACTTGTATGGAGGTCTGACAAAATATGCTCGTTCCTCTATGCCCGCCATTTTGTACTGTACCATTCATTGCTTGCTTGTTAACAGTTTAATATATAATTTGCATGTTCCTGTGTGTTAAACATCGCCTGGAGTAATGTAATTAATATTGATGGCAAAAAAAGAAGAATTCCCCATTGAAAATAAAATATTACCTATTCATGATATCAAAAATAATAATTTCTAAATGTTCAATGAAGCCGAAGTTTCGAGAATAAACGCGTCCAAAGCAACTCACTATTTGTACATCAATATAGCAATGAGTAACGTATAGGTAACAATACATATAGCTGGTAAAATAAACAAACACCCTCCGTGCTTCGCGTATCCATGTCTTATATCATAATCCACGCAGGAAGACTTTACGGTAACCGTATCATTTTTACAGTAGCGTTCCCAAAATTACATTTTCCACTAACATTTCGGTTATTGTATTCGTAGCTATTCAGCGAATTCATGGCTTATGCATAATACAAATATGAGGTTTGTTCTTGAATAAGAGAGGCTAAAGAAGATGAGCATAACATAAACTCTTTTAAAAACTCATTTCAAGTTTCAAAATTATTGAAGTTGAACGAAGTGTAAATGTTATCTCATTAAAAGATTTTAAGTAATGAAGACTTTATAGAAGTAACATCAATTACGTTAATGGCAAAATATGAGTAAAATTTTCATTTGTCCCCCCGTCCCCACTCTGTTTCCACCAACCTCCCCCCTCTCTTCCAAACCGTTAAATGCGTGCCCCCATTGGTACATCCGCGTCAATGTCAGGCCTCCATTAGACTGTACTCTGAGTGCATGTCACAGGCCCTTCCCGCGTTATGTGATTTGACGTGCAACAAGACAGTTGAGCCATTCGATGAAAGCAGTGTCGCTTGCGTCGTAGCCAACATCAACATCGCCGCGCATGGTTGGCCCGCCAGCCAGCCCTGTCAAATTATTTGATTAGAAACAAAATACATCTCGAGAGACTCATCCACTCATCGTGACGTCACCAACGATGACGCAGGACTTTTCAACATTAAGAGGATATCGTACAGAGATGTTTTCTTTTGCGTGACTCCAGCGGGGACCATAACTTGAGCTGGTTGTAGTTATATTTTATTTCTTTTTATTCATCAATCTTTTTCAGTTGTAAAGCTGATTAACAAAGGACAAGAAATAGAACTGTACAGTAAACAATAGAAAAATTATAAAATGCAATAATAACAAAAACAAAACAAACTAAAAGAGAACCAGATAAATGAAAATTAAGGAGGAAAGAATTGATACATAAGTTTAGTTTCATAAAATTTTATTAGAGGAACAAGGTATAGGTCAATATACCAGAAATGAGCAGAAGTATGAAAAGAAAGTAAAATAAATAACAAAAAAGAAAAACTAACAAAAAGACAGCGAGAAACAGAAATGGAAAATGTCAAAGAAAACGTTATCTAAAAGAGAAAAGCAAGTAGGGCATTGAAACAGGCTACATTTGTATGCTTATAAATAGATTGTAAATAGTTTATAAATAGATTGATAGACTGACGTTCACTCAGGTTTCGTATCTAGGGATGTGGGAACAGATAGGGAGGGATTGTCCAAGGGTTTATCTGAAGTACTCGACTAAACAAAACGTTCCCTCCTGGATAACCAGGGCCGGGAAATGAACGGGCACCCTCCCGAATTAGCGCCGTAAGTGCATCATCGTGCACGGTAACAACGAGCTAAACTGTTCAAGTGCAGTAGCATATACACCCTGATTGCTGCTGTAACCAAGGGTTTATAATAGTAACTGCGTTGCTGGACCTGCATTAGGGGCTGGTAAATCAGCTATAACAAATCAAAGTTCCAATTAAATAGCCACGGAAGAAGGCGGTGGGCAGCAATTTTAGCCCTTAAGTTTCGGATTTTGACATTGTTCACATAGTTATTGTGACTGTTGATGTGTGATTGCTTAGCGATAGGGGCTAAAATGTCCGAGAATGTCAAAAACCGGAAATGAGAATCGCATTCGCGTATTCCAACCATGTTGCACATGCAGATAGTTGTAAGTCCATGAACAGTGTACCACTACAATTGGCCCCAGAAGTCGGTTGCGGGCCGCCATTTTTGCACTTTGGCAACGATTTCAGGCACTCTTCATTGTTGGTATGAAGTTGTTTAGCAAAAGGGGTTAAAATGGCCGTCAATCTCCAAAACCGGAAATGAGAATCGCAAACGCGCCTTCCAACAATGCATTGCAAGTCCATTATACAATCATAAATCCATGATGTTATAAATAGTTACAGTATGGACTTATAACATCTCTATCTCATCTATATTCAACTCAGTCTGGCCTCCTCTTGTACTAGTTAGCTGCACTTTGCGAGAAGCATTGTTACAGAATTGATGAATGGTCTCCGGGAACGAAACTGATCAAAATTCAACTATTGCTGGATACGAAAATCTACCACTGGAAGTTTCAGCTCTTTCTGTACGACATCGTTATTCCCATATTATTATTATTTCATATTATTATTTCGTGAACTGACCAGTTAGAAGAATATAAATTCATGTACTGTTACATAACATGATTAGCATAGAAACATTTTCGTAATGAAAAGTGTACGTGGAAAAAATATGTGCCTATGCTTCTAATTTCTTTATGGCTGTCGTATATTTTCTAGGTTTATTTTTTTTGGGGGGGGGGGGGGGGGGGGGGGGTTGGCGTACCATTTATGCAAATGAAATTAGCCAATGACATTTCTAGTTAGCCACGAAGGCTCGAAGGGCGTTGCTTATCCACCAGAGAAACCTAGTTGAGCTTTGATGTCCGATTAAATTGAAACAGCGGCAATCAGAGTGATGAATGTAGCGGAAGACCAGCCCGCGGTCCCGCTGTGGTGAGAAACGTAAACAAAAACAGCCTCACCTGGTGTGTATGAACAACGAACATGCTATTAGATAAGTGTGTGCGTATACGATTCCTTTTAGAATAAGTAAAAACTAAAAAACACTTATATAGACATGAGTTGCTCGAAACATGAATTGTAATTTATTTGTAAAATGTTCTATATATGATAAATATAAGGATGTATTATAATGATAGTTCACTAAAAGTACGGTAGTCAGCATTGCACCATGGGTAAATAGTACAGCGACCATTCATTGCGAAATACTTGGCAAGTCTAGATGCATGAGAATAGGAAAATACCACCATTGCCCTCGAAACATATAGTAAAAAATAAAAATGTCAACTCAAAACGGGCAAGAACGCAGCTGTTTTAATGCAATAAAGAACGCGATACAATAACATTTGTATTGAGTTTAATGAATACATTGTATATTGAGGTGAAATTAATTAATTTGTATTTATTGTCGCAGCCCACTCAGTTACAAGGACTGATTTTCAGCGGGGGACATTTATACAATTTATGTGCTTCGTTGCTATAACGGCTTTAATTCACCATTTACCTATAATATGGATGGATAGATAGATTAAAGTCTATTTCCAAAGTTAAATAACCCAGCAAACCAGAAATCAACTCCGGGACTTTTTACATTGGCAGCAGCAATGCACCACTAGACCAACGAGTCACACAAATTACTATTAATTATACATTTACATGAAGAGATCCACCAACAAACTGCGAGCGTCAACAAACTACAACTATTAGTGTCGGTGATCGAACCCGGGTCAGTCGGACCGGGAACGCGCCAATTGCGACGCCGATGGCAATGACAGAACGACACACGAACCCGTCAGCGGGAAGAGTCAGCACCTTTACGCTCGATAGGGGCCGCCAAGTCACCTGCGCGACGGACACGCATCGTCTCTTCAGCCTGTCCTCTGGCTGTCACAGTCATCACCCTCCCTCCCTCTGTCATCTACACTCGTCATCATGCTTGCCAGCTGTTCGCCTTAGCTAGAGGAATCTACTTGTTTAGTCTAGGAAGTTTGTTTTTACTACGGTACAATTAAAAGGAAGGAACTACTTACTTCACATAGTTACCCCCCTACAGCGAGTAATGATGATGAAAGAATATATCATCATACTGGCTTCAGGTGGTTGAGCACAGGCAGGGGGATACTGGCTCATATAGGGCAGAGAATGTTTGCAAGTAATTTTAATGAATGAAACAATTTGAACATAAGCATAATATTGTTAAATGGTAAAATAGTAAATACTAAAGAGAATTATTATTATTGTACTGATCATAATTTATGTTATTCCCCTCAGCCCGTGTCCAAGGGAGACGTTTTTTTATACGTGGACCTCATACAGTTGTTAAATATATTTACGACTGCATGGGCTATACCAATGGGCTTGTTTTAATATCCTTACTTTATTCAGGCTAACTGACATATCATTTCCATTCGGGGAATGGTATGTTCTTGGTTGAATAATGGGGCTAATTTCAAAACAAAAATAAATAAATAAAAACAAATTAGCAACTTTTGTCATGATACTCTCTCTGCTCCACCCCTATAAAGTGAACTGTATCCCGCGAGGTCGCCTGATGGGATGACCAATGAATGGTAGGCGAGCTGACACGCGCTATCCTCTTTAACGTCGTCACCAGGGGAGGCACAGCGGTGGAGCTAACGCAACAAGCCCAACAAAAGTGACTCCGAAATCATTGCCAGCCTTTCAACACCAGAGGAAAAACACATTTGTTCATCTCCCATCCGTTGAATAAAAAAGTACAAAAGAATACAAAGTCCAGTCGTGTTGTGTGGCGAAATGGCATCATAAGTTGTTGTTTGAACCCTAATCCTACATCGAATCACATCATTGGTTGTTGGGACTTGACTCAGTGGTTATGTATGGACCACACAACAGACATCAATTCAACTTATTCTTCCATGAGCCTTCAGTTCATGACTGGGGACAGATTAGTACTTCATAACAGCCGGTTTTCAACACACCGCATTACAATAAACATGCACTATGCACCATGCGGCAATACTAGGCAACACATCAATTTTAATAAAACATCTTTCATCGCAATCATCTTTCCAGCTAAAGGATATAATTCAACTTTATTACAGTGATTTATCAAAATTCAAAACTTTATTTATAGTTCTTAGTTTCAAAGATCCCTCCCTAGGCCTATACACCCAACCATTTATAGCGCGATCTATACGAAATTATCTTTGATTGGGGCGAGCTTGTAACCGTGCCGTTGTTATACCTTTTAGATTTTATCAATATATATATATGATCGTAAATTAGGTGGAATCAAGAAGAGTCCCAAATCTGTACAATCGGGAGTGGATTTACTTGTTGATACATTATTGGAATCGAAAGCCTAACATTCAATTTTATATTTAGGATGTCGTAATGGAATCTTACATTAATTAAACCACGAAAGCTCTTGGTTCCTGTTTCTCAAGGAAACCTGAAGGCCACTATTGCATCATTAAAATATTAATTTAAATCTACCTCCCAAAAATAGTATTGAATGATACTTTTAGGCCTACGTATTTGAGAAGCATAATTCAAATGCCGTGTTCACTGTACCAAATCTGTTTTGAACTCGCACACGGTAATATTTTCACCAATGGAAATGTAAAATTTGTGTTTTTTTTTTTTTTACATTATCAAGCTTCGATTAAACAATACGACGTTACGAACACACAGGACATTCTTAATTTTGTTCTGCATATAAATTAATTGTAGCATCAACCTAACAAAACTAAATATCTCCACGATCACAAACCTGCAACTCTCCAAATCCATCACGGATTTGCATTATTTGACAGTATGGTATTAGTAATATAATCGAATACATTATTTTCATAACATACATTCATTATACCTCCCAACCAGAACCAGAAAATCCCAAAAGACGATTGCATGATCCACTAGACGCATCAACTTGGGTCTGTAAATACGTGCGATGCACTCACTCCAGTATCCCCTGGGGAGTTACTTTTCTCAAACACCCTCTTCGACAAAAACACGTAATTTCCAATTCTTTTAGCTCGAGGTTAAAAAGCCACGAGATACGCCACTCATATACCTCGAACTCCAGAAGATGTTACTGAAGATGTTACATTCATGCAATAAGCTCAAGGGCTCCCAGCCCAGGGGCCCAATCCCCCCCAAGAAAAGGAACAAAGTTGTATAATAACGTACCCGTAGCGCTCTCAAGTTTTTTTGCGTATAAGCCGCGTAAACAGCAAGTAATTCTCTTTGTCCAATAAATTACGCGTAATTTAATTTCGCCTGGCAGTAATCTCCAAGACTCGAGCCCATAAATCAAACGTTGATCGCAACCAATTGTACGACGATATGAATTACGACGCGAGCTCACTCACCGCACAAGACACACACACAGTGAACACTTCAACAAACTGAGATAACGTGGCTCGATCTAGCGAATGGTATGGATATTAAAGTTCGCTCGCGTTAACAAGCAATTTGTTGGGATTCAAATTTCAAATTCTCAGAAGAGACG
The DNA here is from genome assembly GCA_945910005.1 of Isoperla grammatica. Taxonomy (NCBI): domain Eukaryota; kingdom Metazoa; phylum Arthropoda; class Insecta; order Plecoptera; family Perlodidae; genus Isoperla; species Isoperla grammatica. The sequence continues at coordinate 28,503,387 of OX246739.1, forward strand.
GTCGCTCCACGCGGGATATCTGTTTTGTTATTGTCCATTGCATGGAGTGCATAAGCTGTGCTCGGAATGCGCCTTGATAACGGCTGCCAACATACGCGCTGATAGTATCACTATAATACTTGAGACGAGAACGAGATGCAACTAGATTTAGGTTGGTAGTTGTCACATTAGTCACGTCACTATTACATAATCCATGGCGACATCACCTCGTAAGTTAACGCGACGCAACTATACACTTGGATAGACGGGGGTTGACTAATGACTACAATACCTGAGGCATGAGAACGAGATGTAACTAGATTAAGGTTGGTATTTTTCACGTCACTATTACATAATCCAACCCGACATCACCTCGCAAGTTAACGAGACGCAAGTATACATTTGGAAATACGCGGGTTTGTTCTAGACAGTCTTTATAGACATCGTGCCCGTCAGTTTTGTGTAATATTCAACCCTTCTCTGATATTGTTGACTGGATTTGAGTCCCCCACTTTCCACGATGCATGTACGATGTCACTCAGCCAATTCCCAATCCCTGCTGACTGAATCCAGGCAAATGTGTCCAGATGAAACAGGCGCCTCACATCGACGCTGCTGTTATATTATCAAGTCAGCCCTGTGGCTACATTAGGGAGTTTCCTTCCCCTGTATTGCAGACGTTTCAGCTACGTTTTAAGTATCTTGATCCAGGAAAATTGTGAACAACGTTCAATTGTACTGAGGTTTGCTACGCAAGATTTTGTCATAATGTTGATGTTTTTTAAATGGGTTCAGGTTTGCAATGCGAAGTCCCTGAATCATTTTTTTTTATAAAACAATATGTTGAAAGTATTTAATAGATTGGATTCTGTAATTCATAGTTTCGTTGACTTGATAGTTTTAGCATTGAGTTAGAAATATAGGGGTTTTAGCAAGAGTCAATCGTATAAGCGTTCCCGCGTGAGGTGTCAACTGTCTAGACGCAACCACCCAAAAACCACTATTCAAAAAACAAAAGCAATATACTAAAAACAGAAGTGCACCATGCAATGCACTGTTAATCTCAAATACACAAACTCGAACACGCAAACCAAAAAAAATGAAAAAACCGAAACCCCGCAACTGTCGTGTATCGAAAGTCCAGCAGTAAATTAACTCCCAAGTCTCCGCGCGACTTCTCCCAAGACACTTGCGCGCATTTTCTCGTAGATTGCTCCGTCGGATTAGTAAAGTAAGTCGGCTTGCCTTCTGGATTTGCTGATCTCGTAAAGTGAGACGTGGGCGAAGGCCTACCTACCTACCATGCACTTCGCGTGCGAAGTGAGACTTTTATTGATTAGTTCGAAGCTCTGCCACTGGTAGCGTGCGTGTCGGTCGGTAGCAGCGGGATTCTCACTCCACTTACCGTGTTTTGTGTTCATTTTATCGGGCCTGGTAAATACTTAATACACCTATACAAGGTAAGTCTGACATGCTTGGTGCCTTCCCCTTCGCTACATTTAAATAGATACACATAAATAGTATTAATTAGCCCTTTACAGTAAAGCGCACGCAATGAGCAGGTTTGCTTAAGACGTTACGAGAAGCCGACACGCATTCGGTAGCATTGCAGTCAACATCTCGTAAATCTTAACCCGTTCAATGATAAAAACAATACGCTAATTATGTGCCAAGAACAATTCAACTACCGAAAGTGAAATATTGTAGATTGTGTTTAGTATAAAGCACGTGAAAATAAAACGACTTCTACTCTATCGTGTTATAACAAAGTATCACCCGTGTTGGATATGTTATACAAGATAACAACAGTGCATGTTGCTATGGACGCCACGTTAGTCATAGGCCAGCCGATCCATTAACGTTGCTATACAAGATAAAAGTTGAGGTTGCGGTATGGATGTTTAAGAGTTATGTCGGCCATGTCAGCCAGAGAGCCAACCGGAGGCCCACGCATGCACGCATGCACGCATGGCTCGACACATGCACGAAATGGCGGGAAAAATGTTGCCATGGAAACGAAACATTTCCCTGCAGACATCCTTTACAGAAACCTTATTTAAAATGTATATACAATTTACGGCATGATCAAAATGATGCGTCATGGGTATATACTAGCACACAAAGTTGTATTTTAAGTCCAAACACGGTGTGTGGCAGACATAAATCATATTTAAATATACGAAGCATGTACAAAGTGTAAATGTGCGCTTAGTATATAAACAATTACGTCCAGAAAGTTGGACACTCGTACATTTTATGTGTTTACTTTATGTTTTAAGAGGAACAATACAATTCATCATACACCTCGTCGACTGACGGTTCCACTATCACAACAACATCTATGTTAGTATCCTACTGAGCTGAGGCATAACCTGTGCCTACCGCGGTATTTAATTAACCACGAACCATCTGCTCTGGCAGCAACAATTAACTAGCAGGCCAACATTTATCGAGGAGGCGCACACACATGTTTTACTGAATACCAAAGGTAAAACTATTGTAAATCGGTCAAAACCTTCAAACTAAGCGCAATAATCCAAAAGTTTGTATCCACTATATAGAAGGTTGAAGATAAAAATATAAAGAAACGCAAAACTCGAAACGCTTCCACATCCCACCCCTAAACACTAACCTCATATCTATTTCCATCTACAACACTGCTTTCATCGCGGGCAATGAGCGTATTTCTTTCTGTTGAGTTAACATCATGCAATGGTGTTTCATGTTTTACTTATCAGTTAACAGTGTTGTCACTACGAAACTGACCCGTTGTGTGGTTAATAAATGATAATACAGGGCACAATATAACGAAAAGTCCGTTATCTCTTTGTAGGTCCCAGCATGAAAGTCGCGCTTTGCAGACTATTATAAATAGCAATGTGCAGTTTGTAGTTTGTACAGATAGTCAAATGCGTCGATCTGTTTCACTTCCAGTCAATCAAGACTACGTCAACTGGTGTACATAAAAGCATGATCACTGTTCATACATAATGGCGAAGGAAACAAAATATTGTAAACGTGTGATGTATTATGTTCTTGAGAACTTTATAAATCTTGTTGTAAACGAAATGCGTTAAGTCTCGGTCGTCAGTGGTCCCATTGTTTTTTTAACACGTACGCTGCATAACGAAACTGCGCGCCTGATTTGAGTGAAAACTTTACCAGCAGCGCTATAAAAATTCCATTACCTGTCCATTATAAATGTAATGGGTTTTTATTTCCCTTTCAACTTTCAGTAGAGTAGTGCACAGCGATGGGAAAACACAACAGCACAAGTTATAGCGACCCAAAGGAAGAGAAAACACGAAAAATATAGCCATAACATGGCACTTGGATGTTCGGAATCAAATTTTAGAACTGAAATGAAAGAAGCCAGAAGCAAGGAGCAGAAAACTGTGACAAAGCAACCGAAGGCGACGGCGAAAAGGAAATAAGAAAAATTTATGAGCCGACTCATGGTCACGAAAAATAACATGTCTTGAACGAAATGGAAGGTGATAGGTCTTCCTCTTGATAGAGCGAGTGAGCCGCTGGGGCCGGAAACTCTTTAGAGTTTCAACTTCCCGTCTTTTAGTACGACGTCTACGAAAACAGTGCCCGCGAACACGTTTTCCGTTGGTAATAGCAGCAGCCTACATTTACCCGAGTAATAAACTTGGTAGGAGGACAAGAACGAGCTAGTTTTATCTCTATTCATGACGCAACGGGTTCTCATTCCAGTAAAGGTACAAATTTTACATTACAATTTGTTTCAAAACATAAACTAATAGATGTACTTTACTAAGCACAAGGTAATTACTTAAATTGAAAGCGTTACATCAACTAGAACAAAATAAACGACAGTACCTATCTATAGAACATCCTTTCTTAAGTTTTAATCTATCTTTATTAGTACGTATTAGGTATTATACGACTATTTAATTCAGAGCTACATTGCATATTTACGCACATCGGATCGAGCTTATCTACCCTAATGTTCTCATTATCTTATCAATCACAGTTTTATCTACAATATAAAACAAACAGTTGCTGTTCTACGAACTAATGAGTGGGATTCACCAACTCTTAAACTCTGTACATCTGAAAATATTGCTAGATATTTAATACATTTCAGTTTGGGTAGATAAGATTAACAAGATTATTTAAGATTATTATATTCTATTAATTCCAAGGTACAGTTTTAAAATTCTCAAGATTGGTGGGGGTGCCGGGTACACACATATGTACTAAAACATTAAGAACTTGGTGGAGGCGCCAGGTATGTTTCGTCTATCACCAATGCTGTGTCTTAAAAATCTTCTGTGCTGCTTGATGTTATTTTAACACGATTTTAAACAAACGCGACAATAATGTCGCTCATAGCTCACTGGACACAAATACACCCCCTTCAATATTACCAGACATTCACATGGCCTAGGCCCTACGGGTATGAAAAAGTTGCGTAATGTAATTTTACTCACAAGTTTAAAAAAACCTAACCTTCACTAAAGCGCCGACTAAAATAGACCTATCGATCTTATCTAATAATGTCTGGATCGAATAACTTATAGTTTGGTTTTAACTTCTAGAACTTCAGTTCACGAAAGCTATATAATGCGAAGGAAGTTATGTTACACGATATGATACTTTGAAATAGTTCCGTGGTCTAGAGTCTAGGTAATTTGTAACCAAACTAGTTGATAAATAGTTCATTTTCCCAAGTTTGACGTCAATCTAAATTGTAAAATAAGAGTTTTTTTAGTTAAGAGAACCTATATAGCTATAGTAGTTATAATCTGCATACATATAAATTATGGCATATTGTGACTGTACTTTAAAAATGCAGAGATTTAACAACAAATTGCAAATCAAGATATTCAGAGTTTAAATCAATTTGTGTGGAAAGTATTGCTCATAATACAAATACGCATACTAACAAAATTATGCCACATTGTAGCTGTACTGTTAAAATGCAGAAATTTAAAATAGATTACGAATCAAGATGTGCAAGGTTTAAACAAATTTGTTTGAGAAGTATCCTCTCTAATTCTTGCATTTCATTTTTTGTCAATTTCCATTTCAATCAGTATATCTGCTAGAGTATTCAAAATCTATGAAACTAAAGTGATGACTTAAAATTGTGCGCGAGGTTATGAACTTCTAAGGAAATTCCACGTCGGTTTTGATAACGCTCATTACGCCCAACTGGGTAGGATACTTGAAAAGACGCTCTCGAGTAAATGAGAAAGTCCGATTGCGATCCCATCCACTGGTGATCTTCCCTCTTAGGAAACGAATAGACTGTGAAAAAGGGTTCCGACGTAAATTGCAACGCTTGAAGACGAATCTTGCGAGTAATTTGAAGCAGCCGGGTGTTCGATTCGGATGGTGATGCACATGAGCATAAAACCAAATCGCTTTGCAGAGAAAATCGGATTGGAGAGAGAGCAAATCGATTCCATTGATGCAAGATTTGCAATAACGCTTCGCCCGCGCGAGGCAAATAAAAAAGATTGCTATTCCTAAACATAAACGCCTACAGAATGGTTTAGCTGTATTCCCACAGTTGGGCCTTTGATATATTTTTCAGTTTCACACTTCGATGCGTAAGAATTTTATTTTTATCGACTTGCAATCGCCCACAAACGGTTTGGGGTATTTTTATTTTTGCGCTAAACAAAAACTGCAGTAAATTCTATGAAAACCATCCTTGAATAATCAAAAAGAGAGGAAATGTTTCAGAATCGTTGAATTTACATCCCGTTGCCCTCCGTCCACTTGATAAAAGCACATCAGAAACGAGTTCTCCTACTACGGCTTGATTTACAAAGGGACAAACGAATCTTCAGATACCCAACATAGACTAGAGGGATTGTTATATCAAAACCACTTAGCATCAACACTATGTTCGATAACTTTCTTGGTATTCAACCAACACAGCATGAGGCCTTGAAATAAAATAAGGAGTTTTGTGACATCGTCAAGATTTATCCAAATTTCAATTGCCCCCAAGGAGAACGATAAAACTGTGCCAATATATATCGCCTTATACTGCAAGCGCGATTATTAATAGTTAGTATTTTTATTCCCGGTTGCTGTGGCTGCAGTGAACGTTGCAACGTTATGACCAGCGGCACGTAAGCGTTCCCGCCCAAAACCCTCCTAATCTCAGGACCTAGGATGGTAGGCCTAACTATTTTTCAGCCAGCGGAAGTTCTAGTAGAATCCAAAACACTTGACCTTAATTAAATGTCGCCATTAAAGGTTCCTGTTCGGTATTTATCGCTAATCGATGGCTGGCCCCGTCCAATGGAGCTAATGGGCCTAATTTGTTTCAGTATGGCGGGTTCTAAGGGAGTTTCCTAAGGCGCCTTAACAGTGGCGTAGCTTCCGGGCAAGGAGGAGAAAACGGGCGCCGACGACTAGGAAATTGCTAAAGTTTGTACCGAAGTTTAGTTATAATGAATCTTTGACATTAGTCTTTATCGAAACAAGAACTTGTCAAAAAAAAGGCTGTGAACGCAACATCCTGGCAATTCCGTGCGATAATAGTTCGTTTGTGTGAGTATAGTTAGTAGAGGAAAGAGGAGAGGCCATAAATATTTAATGATGATTTTAGACGATCTCGTCTTTGATACGGGTCGAAGATACTCACATTATATATTCATGAAGCTTTCGGATATGCCAAGCTGAACAATTGCCATGTCGGAACAAGCACGTAGCCTACTCCCGGAGAAAACCATCAACCTTAAAAATCATTATTAATGAGACAATATCTCATTTCTAATTAATTGAGCAAAACTGTTACCAACTTCAAAACCATCAAAAAGTATAATTCAAGCACAAGTTTGTTTCCTTTATGGGATAAACCCCAAACATCATGATCATCAACGGCTTATAGATGATGCATGATGACATGGAATTAAGAACCCCCAGACGCCTAACTACTTTCAAGGAGAGCCGATCGTAGCAGACTAAAGGGGTGAGTCTTATCATTGGACCTTAATCTTTAAAATAAGAATTTTGTTAATTTGTCTGCGACAGTTAATTCCGTCGTTTCTACACCAGAACCACAGCGTCAACAACACTGGGGCCTTTAAGTATAATGTATGTAAAGCTCGTCAAGCTTACAAAGTACTTTCGAATGTAAGTTAGAGCAAAGCTAGTCTTCAATGGCAATAGTTTTCAACTCAAATAGAACTGTGATCTATCGTTAAAAGTCGACTCAATCAGCTTATCACAATGTACGTACTACGAAGGGTTATCCCAACGGGTCTTCGCTTTATATCAAGCAAAGGGATCGACTTCGACACACAATACTCTGCGTTGTAATACGAAATTTGAGGGTATTCGTCTACACATGTCTACAACAAGGCTCAACCAGCAAGCTCTTTAGCAAGTCTCGTCTTACGGGGAACAAAGTATGCACAAGCTAGAACTTGATCTCAAAGTTCTGTATTGCCAGTAGTTTGGCAACAGTATGGCCAAGGAATGTCTACCAACCTAACGGCTCCGTTTACACAGAGTGATAGGGATAGACTGTACTAAGTCCCGAAGCAATATTCAAAAAATCCCAATCAATATCTGAACCCAATAACGATGCAGCGGCGGCAAGGGCTAAACCCGGGGAAGCATAAAATGTTATGGTCGTGTCTTCCTGTGGAAGAGCGCTTGCTGATCCGCTCTGCTTGCAGAGACGAGTCCGAGATAGCAGAGACTGGGAGCACAGAGGGTCTTGTAGAACAAGTGTGTCGCGGCAACTTACTGTCCCTAAGTGTCTCTTTCTGTTCAACCACAAGGTGAAGGAAGTGGCTTACCTGAAACAAGAAGAAGAACACATTAGCTAATCGATCAAACAAATTAAAGACCATGACAGATGACTATAAAATGGAAGCAAAATAAAATGTTATGGTTTTACTCATTATTGTAACAAAAAATAGTACTTTGGGATAAATAATCTAGTCACAGTTGCTTTACACAATCAAATCAAGAGTATTAGTTCATATCATTATCTGTCAATCTTCTAATAATTCTAATTTGGTTGAACTAAGGCTGTGTCTCAAATCGATGTTTTTTACTAGTCGACTGGCGTAGCTGACTAGCCTAACAATTAGTAACAATTAATTATAACAATTGGTAGTTGTTTTGTTAGTTGGCGAAGTAGGCAAAGCAGGCCAAAATAGAGATTTGAGATACGCCCTAAATATCTCCCGGGAAATATTACATTTTCAAAACAAGGCCACACCTGTTTTCCAAAATGATATAAAGTAACAAATATTGGATTGTGGGACGAAAACGTAGGTCTACTGTAACAGTGGGTGCCTTGACTTACAAAAATAATGAAATACAACCGTTATACACAAAACACTAGCATACTATTATAGGTCGACCAAGTACAATATGTGGTAGGTCACATCACATTTTCGAGAAACAGTGGCAACTGTATACAATTTGTATTTATTTTATTTTAATAACTTACTTATTTTCATGTCTATTTAAAATGCAACTTATATATATCCGATCAGATTTGAATAAAATATTATGATTATAACACTTAAAGTCTCGTTTCCTTCTCACATTCTCTACACACATAATATGTTCACCACCAAAACGGCTGATATAACTTTGGTGATGCATAGCTTCAATCAAATATATTTAAGTATTTAGAATTTCCTAGCTTCAATTGTCGGTATTCCAAAGAATGATGCACATAAAACCCGTGCGCTCTTCACTGGAAGTTGTCAAGCCTTAGCGTGAGGTTAGGACAGACCAGACGAACTCGAATCAATATAGATTTGAGAAATCCTACCAATAAGGTACGGCAAACCGAAGGTTTTCCTCCCCCATGCCAAGATGGCCACTTGATTCAGCCCTAGAGAGCAATCTTTACCGATTATCAAGCCGCACTCCACTAAGGAGGATTTACACTATGTATACCTAAGGCGCAGCTTCCGATTACCTCACCAAAATACGAACCATCCGAGTTGTTGAGATCTCGTATTATAACTTGATCTATAAAACGCAATAAACAGCTTTTAATGGTATACCTACACAACTGCAGTATACGTTTTACGATCATTAAATGCTCAATTATTTTTAAGAAAACATGTTATTTGATTTGAGATTGCGATTCGAAGGCTCAAAAAAGTCAAGTACATTTTTTCAACACAAGTAATTATCCTTGACGCAAGCTAGTCTTGGCGTAATGGAAATTAGCGCCCATCAAATTTTCAAACAAAAAGGGGTACTAAACAGGATACCTGGCTCGGTATTCGGGCAAAACTTTAGAGTGCGAAAATCTTAAAGGGCTGAAACACAGATTTCTGCAGTGCTAATTACAAATTTCTTTTCATAGTTTAGCAGTAAAGACAAAAATGGTGACTTACTAAGTGGGCAAAGTTTCGTCATAAAGTCGCCGCATATTCGCCCCCGAAACTTTCCCGAACTATCCTATAATATACACGAGAGTTTTGGACGTACAGCACAGACTCGATTTAAACCACGACACCCAGTGAATAACGCACGTTTTACGTTTAATCTATGCAGATAGTAAATCTAGCGATTTGTGTATTCGATAAAAAAGTGCTATAAATAACGTGCCAAGCTTAGCTATGGAAATGAGGATTTAATCCCTATGGAAATAAACCACCCCACATAAACCTTATCTCCATGCGAAATAAAGACATTGTTAATAACAATAACTCAAAATCCCGTGTTGTTAGAAGGGCTGTTGGCTGTTGCTCATCTCAACACCGACCTGTCAAACTTCTGTTCCCTCCCTACGCTCTATTTTATTCATAAAAACTAAACTCGTTATTGGAAAACAAATTGGCTGCACATAACACAGAAGACGACTACTTAGAAAACAAACGCGTCATCAATCAAACCAACAGACGAAAACTAATCGTTTATTTCAAGGGGGGCCAACCATCCGACTCGGAAATAGTGTTTTGCTCCAAGTTCAATCGATACCAACATTACAAATGTTGCAGTAAAGAAAGAAAATTAAGTACGATAACAACAGGAGATCGGAATTGTACATAACTACAGCAATTTGAAATCCAACTAAATAGTAGACACGCAATTAGTTTTGTTTGTTTCAAAGTAGTTATAAAATCATGTAACTGGCGCATTAAAGTTAGGATTTCAGCTACTATACAGTTAAGATTAGCTTCTCTACCAAGCTAGTGGCCGTTTTTATTCTTTGAAAAATAATCACTGTATATGATGTTCATTCTTCAATATTTCGCCGCCCAATAGATATCATCACTTGAATTATACATTTCTTGGAGATTGTACAACGTATTTATTTTGCCCTGTTGAACGAATTCTCTGTCTGCTTATTGAACACTGTACCTTTCGGATCTACATACATATGACTAAAATTGCAAATTGTATGAGCATCAGGCTGCTGTTACTCGATCCTCTCACTATCTTTCTCTCTCTCACACACACTCTTTCTCCATCTCGCTATAAATATATATATATATATCGACAAAGTCGCGTTCACAACGAAATCAGTGCTCTAGAATCTAGATAATCTCGAGACTAGACACTAGAGTGTCCTTGTTTCTCACAACAAACTGTTTCGTAAACATAAATATATTGATTATTCTCAATCTTGGCTTAGTTTCGAGATCCATAGACGCGGCTGGTGTTTCGTTGTAACAATTGCTTCAGTGGACTGCATCCGTGGACTGCACGAACAGGGTTGTAATAACATTATACATATACACGGAAGTGATCTGGGTAAATATAATACTAGATTTTCACAGTCTTGGCCACTTTGTAGGTTGCCAATAAGACACAGAACAATAAAACTTTTTTTGTCGATCCAAAGATAGAATTTTTAACTTATTCTTAAGTTTGTATTAATTAGCTTTGCATCTTTGTACTTTAAAATGTCTAGAAGGTAATAACTGAAGAAATTTTGTACACGTTGATTGTCATTTTGCAATGTACTATTTACTTGACGGCAAAGGGTAGTTTTACTTTAAAGACCGAATCAACATTTTGAGACCGCTACAGCCTACACAATAAACAGTTATAAGTGATGATGATGATGATGATGATGTGGTTTCGTAAGAACTAAAAGCTGGATTTAAAAAGTTTCGAATGTTAGAATCATTACGGTTGTTATTGCTTAATTTTACCTTAACGATAAAAATATATGAAACTTTTTCAATTCAGTGTTTAGCTCTTACGAAGCCAAACCAGCCTCACTTATCACTTTTCAATAATATAATGTATATTTCGCAAGATATAGCTTAAACAGGATAATTTGGGGCGGTTTTCATAGTAAGACTGCCCTTCCACCTGAAATAGGCTAAATTTTAATAGAAATGGTTTTTATGAGTATTAAATAAATAATACAATAATTAAAATAATAGTTTATAATATTTTGTTAGATAGTTAAAAACGTCCAAGATATTGCGACCAAAAATATGAGGTACATTATTTTTTTGAAATCGTCTTTTTCCACGCGTGCACGTGTGCACGATGCGTGTGCTCGGTAAATAAACGGGATATAAAGAGCGCGCATGCAGCGATGAGGGTGGACCTGTGCATAATTAAACAATTACAGAGCCGACGCTAAAGCGAACAAACCGGACCGTCCACATAAGAGATGATTCTTCAGGTTATTCCCCCCTCTCTCCCCCCCCCCGGGCATGCGTGTGGGGGGGGGGGGTGATACATGTGTACGGGGCGGGCCACAAGCGATAAATCCACGTGGGTGCGGGTGCGAATGCCAACATTTAAAACTGAAATTTGGAAAACGACCAAAACCACCCCATCCAATTCTTCCACTCGATAGGTTGTTCAATCTGACCCTGGGCCCGCATCTGCTAGCTTCACTCAATGCTGCCAACCAACGTCTCAGCCAACACACGCACAAAAAATAGTTCAAAACTAGGAATAAATATCTTTTAAATGAACACCCAGATATAATGAAATGGGGTTTAAAAACTCGGTTACTTTTTCTTACTCAAACTCCCGGTCTTATGACTTTCAACTAACTGTACTGCTTGTCAGCTGACTTAATTTCACAGCTTCTGATAGGTGGTTGCACTGGTGAAAACAAGCTAGCGGAGACTGATATATTTCGCTGGAAGTCTAAGTTTACTGACAAACCAGAAAATGTAAACATGATACTAAACAATGTCTGGATATTGCTCCTAGACCAAACATGTTACTGTAAACACCGACCATGGCATCTTCATCTATCTATAGACACCTAAAGTGACATTCAATTTCCTTGTAAGTGTTTGTAACAAACACATTCACAAGTTTACTCTACGTGGCATCCCTCCCCCATGCACAGCACATCACACTGACCAAATTAGTTTACATTGCGGCTACTGAATTACTTTGATAGATTCGTCCCGGAGATAGAACAGACGAAATCTTGGTCGCTCGGTCATGTGGTTAGCAGCGCTGTACGATAAACCACCGGACTGACTGACAGGAATTAATTCGGATCCCATACTGGACGAAGATTAATTAATTTAATGTACCTACGTTATCCAACAACATGTGTACGTTTACCAATGCGTTGCTATAGCAAGAATGAGACGACTTGAAATAAAACTTATGGGACCTCGTATAGGTTGGTAACATCGTCTGGACACTATATACGCGTAGAAATTAAAGGGTGAATATAATTAACCGGTCGCTACAGCAGTCAAACAAAATTTTAACAAGTCCTTGCATCATTATCCTGTAGAAATTAACGCCGTCGGTAACTATAATTACTTTATTGAATTGCAAGGATAATATATATTATAAACCAAATGTTATTATTTTCCTAGCCGCTCATTCGCTCATAATCAATCACATTAAAATGAAGTGCGGAAACCGAATCATACAGGTTTGATATCAGTTTGTTGACAGCACTGTACGATACATAGCATTTAGTTTCTCAATACAATTTATGAGTGGCATGTTTACTATAATCATAGATAGTGTTGTCAAGCTATATTGTACCTGGAATGCCGTTATGGATTTAAAATGAAATTACCAATCAATAAGCCTATAGCTTCGCAAGACTCAATTATCAGAAATAGTTTTTGGTTTAGTTTCGTAATGTTTTCAACAAATTTAGCCTAACAACTTTTAATTTTGTACAGTGTAAAAGAAAGGATTTAGTCACACTGCGCTTGCCAGTCAACTCGCTTGTAAACCCGATTGCCACTACCAGGAATCAACCACGTGTGTGAAAGACCCAATATATACGGTTTAACTCGAGATTCGGGTTTAATTAAACCGCGGGCCAAAATAAATAAAAACAACATTAATCCGTGTTTTAGCATTAACTACCTACACCATTTTCTAAACAAAGAGAAAATTCTTAAAGCCATGTAACCCCGCGGCAATCCCAAGTAAGTAGCAACGCACTCATATACAATTACAACACAGTAGCTCCATAAAGGAAGGTTTTATATCTAAACGCGTCTACTTCTACAACAGCACGCCAACCCTCCAGGCAATGCTTTTCCTAACTTGAGTACAATTAAAACCTTAAACATACAAGATAACAGTCATTCCCATTTTCCATTAACCTATACTAGAGCAGGAATGTAAAGTAAACATTCCCATGCAAATAACTTGTATGAGTGGCCTTGGTATCTTAATTAATGACTGAGCCCATTAAAAGATTAAAATAAAACCATGGGCAGGTCAGCCAGGTGGCTTAATTGAGACGTTTTACTTAACTATCACCTAGAATCATCCAAGTTAATTAATAGGAACGTTCAATCGGGTAACTGGGAGCGTTTGTCTTGGAGCTGCACAGCGGGATGCTGTTTTGTCCCGATGTGAGCGCCCCTTGCGTCAGGGAGTGGCATCATTCCTTCTTGGCATCGTGCTCTGCATGGTTGCAACCTGTTCTCTTATCAATTAGTGAACGTCCTTCAGAATGTTTTTGATTAAAATGTTTTTTTGTCTACGGGGAAAATTAAAAGGTCTGCTTTCATCGTCTAAACGGGATCCAAGTTTCAAGCACTAGTCTTGAAAATTATATGTTGAAAATCAATGTTTAACTAAAACATTCCGAGAAGAATCCAGCTTTATTATATAGAAAGATGTGTAGCCTATAAGCCAAAGGCATTTATACCACGATTAGCGATTTTTTTTACATATTTACATAAGTTACGATGAAAATAACGCTATATATATACTACAGGAGGATGCAAAGTGCACTATTAAGAGTATGTTTACTCCTTGAATACGATACCAAATATGGTATAGTCTGTCCTCTATACTCTACCTATAGAGTAACAATAAGTAAAACGTTTGTGTTCGCGTCAAGCAGCGAACAAATCGCACCACGAGAAACGGCGTCTTCGTCGACATGGCGCTGTGAACACTTTATATCAAAACTTTTAATCGATGCCAGAAAGCTTTGCGTTTGCACATCAAATATTTACTGAACTTGTCTGGTTAGCGAACAAGAGCTATTGCTTTACTGGAAGTTACTCCATACGTCAACAGTCAACAGTACCCTCGAAATAATCATTTTCATTGGGTAACATAATGTCTATACCCACCAACTATACTGGGAATTTTCATTGGGGGACATGAAGTAAGGGTGCGTCTTGCAAATAAAACTCGAGTGAGATTTAGTCAAATGCCAACGACTGTGATGACACAATGTAAATGAACTAAACCCCAAGTTCGTCAAACTTTGTCTTTATAACTGCATCAATTAAACTGTCAAAACTGTCTGTTTGAGCGCAAAATAATTGAGAAGTGCATTTTAGCTTCATGTAAAGACGATAAATACACAACCTTGCAAAGCTGCGTGTTGTCATGATTAATGTCTTCTATTCTTACAGGTATAAAGTAAGTCAACGCGCAAACTCGGCCCGAGGCGATCTTACCCCATCCAACCCCCCGCCAGGGTGCGATTTTGTAAACCATTGATCACAAAGTCCTTTCACAAAATCTTAAAAAACAATCGGGGTCGCAGCACCCGTAATTTCCATGTGGTCTGAACGGGGGTGGAGGAGTCAAGTAGTTCATGATTTATTCGTCACCATCAATAGATTCAACTTTAACACCGACCTCTTCATCCCTCGGCATTAGAAAAACTAGGGTTGGATCTAACATGCAGGTTCGGCGGTCGGCCGGGCTTAGCGCCAGCCCGGTCGGCTATTGTCGGGCCACACAGCGCAAGCAACGGCCGTCCTCCTTTGATGTAAAACCACGAATTCTCTTCAAGAGTGAAATTAAATGATAATAGAATTACTTCGACCGAAACGAGTTTACGTTGTGAAATGACCGCGAGGATTGTAATAGTCCATATTTGCTTTCCAAAAGGATTACAGAAACTCGCACGCAAAGGGTTTCGCGGAGCAAGTTACATTTAAAAAGCCCAACATCAGGGCATAACCATAAAAATAATTTATAATGCCTTTTATCCTCGGGAATAAAAGCTAAAAACACAAGGAAGAGAATTCTACCCGCAAAGAGTTTGTTTTTTACGCCTTAATGGTTTTATATTACGCATTCATACGCACACGTGCATTAGTCGACTCACTCGCGTATATATCAAAATATACTCGGGGGTAAATGAGCGGAATGCCTGATCCGGTTCTTTCACTTTCGCACCGAGACGGAACGAATGTGTGAGGCGATATTCGCTTTGACATATCACCCCCCTTTCCCAGGGCGAACGGCCGAAGACAGGGTAGGTAATCAGTTGATAAGCCGCCTTATTTTACTGCTCAGCCATCAGCGTACCAGCCTAGACTCTTACCACGAGCCGGAATTATGAGAGAATATTAAATGCAATGAGTTAGCACAGAACACTTTCACAATTCGTGACACAAACGTTGAGACCTTTAACTTCTGGAACGTCTCATCAAGGAAAGAGCATGTCAACAAAAATAACTCGGCAAGGAAGTAAACTGAAAATACAAACAGAGAAATATTTGTAGCAGCCCCACCTGAGCTCACTGTCAACACAAGTTGGGAAGTTCTAAGGACTCTGGAAGTAAAGGGAATTACTCATTACGCGGGAAATGCGCTCATGAATGCACAACCGGATGCACAACTACCGGGTTAAACGCTACACCCCAACGTGGAACACGTTCCCTCTATGATTTACATATTTATGATGGGTAAAGCAAGATTGAAGACCGAATGAGATCCAGAGAGATAAATCTCCAGTTCGATCTCGGGGTTGCGACAAGATGTTCAGTATGATGATAAAGGAGATGGGTAAGGAGGTCTGACTGACTTATTAGGATCGTCGGGACAAGTTGGGGGGCAATCTTGCGGCCGGGGTCTCTGAGGAGTCGTCAGGGCGCGCCCCGCCAAACACCATCAGGACGGGGGCGTCCCTGGGGGCGGACGGGGGACGGGGTAAACACGGCACAAGACGGCGGGAGAAAAAGTGTGAAAAAGTGAAGTGGGAGACGTTTGAATTAGAATTTGCTGCAGTATTCTAAATAAGATCGTCCATCTGATGCGGCGTGTGTCAGGCGGGAGTAGCCAACCTGTGGTACTCGGGACCACACTGAGCCGCGCGCCTGCCGTAACACAACACATACGAGTGGGGAAATTGTTTGAATAACAATAATTTTGAAAGGTTTAAACCGTCAATTAAGACCTCGATGGAAGAAGACAAGGACGAATGATCGTTATTTGTGAATAGTGGGGTGAATCCCGACTTTCAAGCTATAACCTGGGACAGAAGACATGCCGAGTAACCAGGTTAAGTTTGTGGTGGTAGAAGAGATAACGAGGAGTATTGAAAGTAAGGGGAAAGGGGAGGAGACTTTTAATCACTACGAAAACGATATCCGTAGAAAGAGGGTTCAAATTCAATTAAGAATAAGAATAAATGGTGGTGGTCATACAAATGTAATTACCTCTTTTCGTGCGCTATAATCACAATCCGCAGACTCTCATGTAAACACGCTTTGCTACACCATCATGTTTACAGTGGCTGATTGAACAATCCCTCACCCAGGAAGTGAGATTCTACCAATCCATCTATCTCTATCTATCTACACATAGAAACTCACCTAACCATACAATAATTAACTACCTAGAGTCTACATTGTCTATAGATACTTCATTACGGTTGAAATACATTATGATAGAAAATAAAAGGGGATGTGAGCCTCCTTTCAAAACCTTTAATGTTACGCCACTGGCTCTCAAGTGTAAATTATTTCCAAAAAGTCACGTGACCCGTTTGTTCTCGGCTATTACAGCGCGGGTAAAAAATAACAAGATGAACGAAGGCCATAACGTACAGAGTTCACAATTTACTCCCAGAAAAAAATGTAAACAGTGAAGAAATAAATCAGCGCAGCCACGTTTTAGCCCAGAGTGGAAAGCTGTTTGCACAGAACGATCATTTGAACTGCGAAACCAGTAAAAAAAAACACACACACAATGTGATAACAAAGTTGG
Organism: Isoperla grammatica; assembly: GCA_945910005.1. Taxonomy (NCBI): domain Eukaryota; kingdom Metazoa; phylum Arthropoda; class Insecta; order Plecoptera; family Perlodidae; genus Isoperla; species Isoperla grammatica. The sequence continues at coordinate 28,520,769 of OX246739.1, forward strand.
GCAAATATTAGAGAGGCCGGATACGTATCATGAAGTTCCCTCGGTCTTACAAAAACAACCCCCGGAAGTGTTGGGGACGGCTGCAAAATGGCGGCCATTTTATCCCCCCGCGAGAAAGTCTGTTTGGTCTTGCAATAATTTAATTTTTTCAATCAGACAGCGAGCTGCTTCCTTGTGTATTATACGCTACCGACATATTATGTTTACGTCCCTTTGAAGGGTAAAGCTTGCTGAGGTGTGTGCAGTCTAGCTAGTTATACAATTGACACCACACAGGTTTGTACATAACACAAGGGACGCAGTCGGTATTAAATTAACTGATATTCGCACACAGAAAAAAGTAGCTGTGTGGTTATAATGGAATCAGAGGAACTGGTCATGTGTATTGTTCACTTCGTTCTGTGGACAATGTACGACCCAGACGCAGCGAACAGAATAAAAACGAAACATTGTGTTTATTGTGCTTTACGTACACCTCGGATACACGTCTGTACAGATATTCGGAGGGCTCTAACCTAACAAACCTCATCATACACATAAAGTGATGGAAAACACCAATTAACAAAATTACACATGCGATCTAACTGGTTGACAACAGAAAACAAATAGTGGACATTAAATAGAACATTATTCCTTACATGGACTTATCTGTGTAAGATTGTGTACAAACTGAATATAAGTTTAATTTCAATGAATACTTTTAAATATAAAACCACAAAACAATACTCACACGAAATATATGACGACTTGTTCGGTACCTTTATTCTGCCTATAAATTAATAAATTACATTATTTTTAAACGAAAGAAGTAACAATTAGGTATTATATTCGTTGCAGACAAATCATACAAGCCAACATTCTCAACAGGTATGAAGTAAACACAGATATTAAATTACATGCTTGCTCACAGAGTATCATGCACATCAACTTTCATCTCGAAAGTTGTCCGAGTCAAAGTAACAGAGAGGCTTCTAGTGTTCCCAGGGAGACCTCACTGTCATACGGTTGTTTGTGACGTGACCTTGCTGGTATTGGGTTCCAGCTGATGGTTATTCATTTCTTGTTTTTTGTTTGTTTTGATACTACGAATGTTACTTTTTTACCTTATTATTTTGTTTTTGTATATTTGAGTTACGACTATCGCGCCTATACTTTGAGAAGAGAAAAGTTAACACTTCTAATGGGAGCGAGCTTTTTTTCTTATACAAACGTATTGATATAATGAAATTAATTACAGTATACTCACGTAAGCGTATCAGATTAATCAAGAGCTGTTGATTTAGTTTTGTCAAACGAAAACCATCATAATTTCACTTTCATGTGGAAACAGTCCCCACAACGAACGCATGGTGCAAACGGCCTTACAAAGACGTCCATGTACTATATAAGGTAACATTATTCTCTCATACATGTATTATATGAGGTAATATTATCCCCTCATACATGTATTCTCACATAGTATCATATATGTCAACCAAAACTGAGGCACGTGTATTACGCATAGTCTGGACCGTGGATTTGTCAATATAGCCTGAGAAGTGATGGCAACGAACCTCTCAACTTCATCTATCAAAGACGTGATTCGGATTCTTGTGTTTCTAACGAGCAAAAAGGGGAGCCAAGGGTGTGGACGCATAGCCTACACCTCTAGACAACTCGAAGCTAACACAACACCGTTGATTGCTAATCTCTCAATTTGAATCTATCGACATTTACCAATCAAGTACAAAAAAAACGAAATTTCGTTATATATAAAAGAAGAAAAAGAAGAAGAAGAAGAAGATTAGGAACAGAAGGGCGGGGTTAGTCATGCGTGTCTCTAGGTCTACACATGATTGCACCAACGAAACGGAATGCAAATCAAACGACGAACAATCCTTAACCCCGAACGATATCGAATTTTGAGGAAACTTCAGCTATATTTAGATTCTACGACCTTTTAAGAATCTTTTCCTAAACTTAATATCTTAAAAATGAAATTTCCTCGAAGAATATGACTAGGAATATTAAAAAGTTCACGTATTTCTCGCTTTACATAGCCCACCCCGTCGTGCGCACGTCTTTCATATGTTCCCGGCGTCGGCTCAGCCCAGGTACAGGAAACACGCAATCTTATGGTTATGGGGCGGTGAATACGGTATTTAGTCGGCTGTAAAGTGGGAATGATGCGGCCCACGAAAAGCAGTGACGAAATGGCCTGGGATTTGCATGACCTGGAAGTAGACGCGACGTGGGCCTCCCTTGGCAAGTTGTGAGCCGAACCGCCAGGTGAATAAATGATGCATGCGAACTAGATTAAAGACAAGGGTGGTTCGAGGTTACGATAACAGGAGATGAATAAATGTGCTTCATTTTCTTCTACTCCTGACTATGTTCCAGGTACCACATTCAAGCAGTGGGCCTATTCCATTACGTGGCACTGTTCAACAAGATGGAGAAGGCTATACTTATAATGCACGATGCTTGAGACACTAAACGCGTCTTCTTGCTAACGATCAATAACTTACAGGAGAACGAGTTGAAAACTTACGAAACTTCCGTTACAAAATGCCACTCAAAATTATTGATAACAGATATTAATAAAACATGATAAGTTTTCAAGGTATATAAGCAATAACGAGTTAACGGTGTTTTTTCTTTTATTCGTCTCCAGCGCGTTGGATGGTAACCATCTTCCATTCCATCTCCGAGCTCTGCAATCTACACCAACTGCTGCAGCTTTGGTTATACTCAGCCATATCACTTATTGCCTCCAGTCAAACTCCACAACTGACGATATAGCCGGAATAGACGACACTTTGCCAACTGCACTTTAATATCTCTGGCGATAAGATTAAGAGAGAAAATAGGAAGAGGAATTTATTCGTCTCATGGAGATGGAAATAAACATTTGCTTCTTTGCACGAAAAATGGAGCATTCCATGAAATTTTCTAAGGAAATTAAATTCGGCTCGTTTCAAAATCTGTTAGACAATTCGACTGTACAAAAGAACGAATTACTGTACACCGAGGTTTGAAAAAGGTTCAAAGTTCCGATGCCCTAAGGACCTATTTACATTTTCACTTCGTCTGATAAACTTGATTATAACGCAGTGCAAACGCAAGGGTTAATAACAAAGTGTGCAGAGAAGGCAAAGATGTGAAAATATATACAAACGTGTTTCGTTGAAGGATTATTTTTGTGTTGAGAGAAACACGAAATCAACATGTTGAGGACTGAAATATCCCGCTATGTCACAAGGAATTAAACATTCTCATAACCATGCGGTTAAAAGCATCGGTTGAATGTGCATACGTACTTATAAATGTACACACAAATGTTTATTGACCATTATCCATAATGCGAGCATTAGAAACTTGTTTTCATCATGGCAAGTACCAAGGAAATACTTTGAAACTATCTTTGTTGGATTAAAATTACTTATATTTGCTATTTATTTGGTGATTATTGCAAAGGCCCTTAGGCTCTTCAGTACCATTATTATTATTTGTGTTATTATTGTGCGTGGGGATTCGTTATAGTTGGTTGTTATGGGGGTCTCGTATTATAATTTCTTTCAACATAACCACATAGAAAACTTGAGTATAAATTATATTTGTTACTGTGTACGCAAACAAGTTGGTATTTTCCCAGTTAGCCGTGTTACAAAATCGCGTGGAGAAATTTGACTTTGTAGGTATAGGGATAGGGAGGGGAGGGGGGGGGGGGGGGGGGGGTGCAGGCTTTTAAGTTTTACGGCGAAATTGCTGGGCTGATTCACGGCCTTGTGGCAAACATTTCATCCGTAATGAGATGAAAGTTCTAATGATGAAAAACGACACCACCGAAATTCGACCCCAGAACACACTCATTAAAGCCAGAGGGTTGAAGGTAGGGGCACATAAGCCCGGTCTCTTCTAAAGTAACGGCGTTTAACGGGGCACCGCGAGGAAACTTAATAATAAATAGACCTAACGAACACTGCTGCGATGTGCACGGGAAATCCATAACGTCCGATTTTAGTGCCCACTTCCACAAAGGCGTTGGCACAATTCCAATTCACAAAGACTTTGAATTCCGTGCATGGAGTTAGACTATACTGAAGAGCAGTCCTGTGTGGACTAGAGCCATTAGAGGTGAAGGTGCCAATTGGGCCAGATTTTCAGGGGAGTCCATTCCATCTACTTTAGAGTCGAACCTTATGAATCTGTGCCACGCACCCACACTCAAAAGTTATCTTTGTGGTACCAACTCATGGGCCTACACATCTAAAATGAATGAATATTCCTACATGAATGGTATACCAGTTAATTAGTGATATTTTTATGTTATGTTACGTTTTTTTTTTCTTTTTACTAGGTCTTAGATTAATATTTTGCTACCGTTTGAAACGTATACTGTTGTTACTTGTGGTTTCTTTACAGCCTTTCCTACGTCCTTGTTATTATAATTATTATGTCGTGTTGTGTTAATAAGACCAGCGTCGAACTTACTGCAAATAATGCTACGCATCAACAATAAAAACAACCACAAGAATAAAAGCGCAAAAACCCAAGATATTGAAATAATCATTACTAAAATAATCTTCTGAAGCTTTTTTAAAACCCTCGAAAAAAATCACAACGCAGAAAACTGTGTATTCCAGGAATGAATGAGCAACGTGGAGTGGGCCGATACTTGCAGCGCTACAACCTTACCGACTTACATCACAAAAAAGTGGTTAGTGGCGAATCAGCGATCGATATTTAAAATTGGGTCTCTCTGGTTGGCCACTAATCCCACTCATCAATGACGCAAGCATCTGTACGGTTGTTTCGGGACGAGTATAACTTCCACTACTGCCAACGAATAAAAGAACGAAGCGATAATGCAGCGAGACTCGTCCGAACGGCTACAGTGATGACAATGAAGTTATGAGCCGCCCCAACGAACACAACTCATTCGAAGCCTATACTTATATCATCAAAACAAACAACGTGCCACCTCATTTGCATACTCGTAGCCAGGTAATTTGCCGACGGAAACTCCACTTTGAGCTGAGTTGAGGCCTGTCTGCCTTACTTCAGCCCCGGTATAACACAATCTTCGGGACGAACGTTTTACATATAGAGAGGTTTATTTCATTCCCTTATTTTTTTTAAGGGAGCGAAGGGGTGTCACATCTCGTATGTGAAAACTAATCAAGGCGATTAATAAATGATATTGATTAAGAAGAAATTAGAGGAATCTTATCTACAGAAGTCTACTCCTGTCGGAAAGCTACCGGTGAGGCTGTACAGCGTAATTCCCAAACCAAACGTGATGCTATACTTCGACCAGCCAGATTGTTTTACTTATTGGGTTAATTTCGAACGATGTGTGTATAGTAGGCGTACGTTCAAAAATACATTTCGTGCGAGGTGAAATTTAAAACAAAAAAATCTATTAAAATTTCTGAAAAGAAATGTTAATTCATTTCAAACTCATTACAGTTTTGAAATGAATTTTCCGATGTGATCGACAACATTTATTATAATCAATATTGAGTAAAGAGTTTGATAAAAGGCAATTAGAAATATTATTATTTATATTTCAAAAATATTTATGTTCCAAAACATCGACATAATTGGGTGTTTTGAAACAAAACATAAACAGCGAAAAATTTCCAACCACGGGCTTTTATATACATATAACTCTCGGCTTTTAAAACTTGCAAGTCGAATTTCTAACCTTCTATTCAAGCGCTATTATTGGGTATAGTCTACAGTTTTCGTCTCTACATTGTCGTAAGTACTTGTTAGTCCTGAAGTTCAGCCTGTCAGAGAAAACCTTTATTATAGTAATTATTATTGCTTGCTTTTATATCACTTTGCAAACTATTCAAAAACCAGAATGAGAGTATAATAGACTATGTAATCATCAACCCTCGAGTAAATATGCATAACACTCTGTATCCGTTTATGCAATCGACATAGTAATAATAGCAACATGGCAATCGTCTTTAAATATGTACATACCAAATGTAAATACGGTAATGATAGTGAAGTAAGCCCACACAAATGGTTGTAAACTCAAGCCACATGCAAACTTTACCATCTGTCGACAACTATTAAGTCGTCTGTCAACATTTGTAGTCACCTCATTCGTCACGAAGTAACACTCATCTAGGCAACTAGTCATGTTAAATTACTATTTCACGTAGGCCTACAACGAAGCACATGACAAGCTACTAGATGTTTCACACTTTCGATTTATAAATTATGCTCAACTTGAGTAAGAAAAAAACAACATAAAAGCGCAGGTTTACTTCGGAACGCATAAAAAAGTTGTATCCACATCCATATGATGTGAATAAAAAAAAAACTCAAGGTTGGCCCTCGGAAGTTGGTACAGCAGATCGTGCAGGCAAGAGTGGCACGTATCGTCAAGCAACCTGATTTCAGATGGCCCCGAAGCACTTCGGAATTAATTAATATGCAGCGATCTAACCATGAAATAGGACAACTTGTTCCACAGATCCACTAGCTAGAACGTCGCGTCCACGTTTGATTAATACAACGAGGCTAATTTAGACGATGACGACCTATCGGGTATGCATTTCAACGTCCCTCAACATCGTTGTAGAACGAAGAATGTCTCCGAATCTCTTAGTTTTCAGTTCATCACTTTCACGGGAACGTTGCCTGTTTGTTATTTTTTATTCCTTCAAACTTTGTTGCAATTAAACACTAACATCAATATATTTGACCAGAAAGTCTCAGAGAGGAGAGAGGCCATAGCACCTATTTCTGTCTGTACCACCTAATGAGCTACTGTCCCAAATGACAATCGGGGCCTGGATCTACATTTCAAAAGAGGTCATTAGTGGTGTACTGTAAGACCAGCCTAACTTTGGCCATCTTGTCAATGTTTAGCAAGGTTACATGAAGAAGTTACTAATTTCTGGCGGGAACAAAGACACAATGAGCTTTCCAATAATGTTTGAAAATTTTCAAGTGGTCCAGAGTTAAGCTGGTCTTACAGTAAGTCCACAAACACCCTTATAGGACCTCTTGTGAGTCCATCCCATGGTACAATATTAATAAGACTCTGGTTCCGCCTATAGATGAAAGGCTACGCAGTCCACACCTCTGCCACAGAGAATTAACATCTACCACCGAATTCTATTTTGGTTGCTGGAAGTTAATTCCGTGGTTCTTCAAAGGTCAATGTTTCTCCGACAATTTACGACTGACATTGATAACTCACCGTTCCTCCTAAAACAGAGACGGTCCCCATTCCGGCCGGGCGCATGCAGAGCCGAGAGAATAATTTCTATGTCACCTCTGGTTATTTATTAGGAATAATCATAGGTCTCGCCGCGCATGCTCAATGCGACCCGTCATCGGCCATCTTCGTTCTCGTAGCGCCGTAACCCTGAGCACGTGCGTCGGACATTGGGTTCGACCCTCGGGAACAACTCTATACTTGTGATCTTCAACCTGTCATCGGCCATCTTCGTTCTCGTAGCGCCCAACAGGTAGAATGGTAACATTGAGCACGTGCGTCGGACATTGGGTTCGACCCTCGGGAACAACTCTATACTTGTGATTGATTCATTGATTGATATTTGGGCTTAACGTCTCATATTTTTGCAATTTGGCTAATCGAGACGATAAGCGGGTGAAATATGAAGATGACATAGTGGGTTGTTAGGAGGAAAGGGCCAAGTAGGAGGGCGGGGAGGATAGGGAAAGGGGGAGGAAGAAGGAGTGGGGAGGTTGTGGACTGCATTTCTTGTGATCTTCAATGATGATGCAGCCCTTGGTACGGACAACATAGTCCACATTCGGCGTATTAGTATTTAGTATTAGTATTTTTTTTTCGATGTCAACAATGAGCCAATGACATAGTTACTACTAGCTAAAATAATATTGTCATACAGTATTGAGTTCTTACGAATCAAAATTTAGCACATTTGTCACTTTTTCAATGTTGTGTTTCGTTCGTGAGATATGACCGAAAACGCTCATTTCACGTGGCTTTATACACGTTAACACGTTAAAAAATGCACATTAAAAAATAAATAGCACCGAAAATCGTGTGTTTGGAATGAACGAAAAGAACACAATAACAAATATAGGCATAAACAATTGCAATCCTCGAAAAACAATGCGAACTACAACAATGTACTGTTTAATCACGTAATTGAAAATGCTGAATGAATCCCCTAGAGAGGTTAAGCAAAGTAAAACCGTATTTTTTTTCGGAAACAAATTTCAGCTTTTAAAATTTTCAAACCGAGTTGACTATTCCACCTAATGGCGTATTTTGCGGTAAAGCTTTATTTTTCTAGCTTTGATCAACTGACGATATAATCTTTTCCATTATTCACTTTCAACAAAAGCCCCTTGGTGTATACCGGCTTTGAACGTTTCATGGCATCGCTCTTATAAACGTATATTTCAACAAATTAACAATAGTACGCTTTCCATTCAAACACATAAAAGCCATAAAAATCGTGCAGTTAAAACGAACCATAATTAAAATGGATAGAGCCAAGTGGTAACTTGAAATTAATACATGTGTGTTTAGACTGCAGGCTGGTTAGGATGGTGGCATCAGCATCGAGCGAGGATACGAACGAAGTATGTGAGATTGTGGAATGAGGTGGGGTGGAACGCGGGTCGTCGGGTATATTAAGACACAAAACGAGCAACGCGGTATTCGTACATGTTATTCCTCGACGTTAATTTACATTTTACGGAACTATGATGACGTCACATTTCTGCTTTTACCCTCCTCATGCACCCACTCAAATAGTCAGTACTAGCAAAGAAGCATTCAACTCAAATAGTCAGTACTAGCAAAGAAGCATTCAACTCTCTACGACAAAACTCGACTGGCTGCTGCGTCGAGGTAGTTAGTTATAGAACTCGTTTGCAGCGTCCTCAAAGTGCAGCATAAATTAGTGGCATATATATCCACCTTGAAATATTAAATATTGAGATAACATCGTGAGGACTCTGTGCTTGGTTCGTGGGAAGTCGAGACGGCGAGCGAGGAACGACGAGAAAGCTCATTTAGGCTGAGAATAATCTCGTTTATAACAATTCCGGGTTATTTTGTTGAGAAATTAGACGGTATAATTAACAATTTTGTACATCAACTTTTCGTTAAATGCGTTTTTGTTTTGTTTTTTTAGGAAATGGGTAATTTCACTCGTCACAGAAAGGCAGATTTCAGAATTTTGGAGGTTCAATTATTGTGTTCATACCATGCATAATGGCTAGAAAACCTAAATTAACTAATCATTTTCAATACAAATTATAATTTTAAAACAATTTCAGCTTTTTAATGAGACGTATACTTGTCGAAACATAATCTTCTTTTCAATCAACACCTCTGTGGCTTAGTTCCTTGCTGTAGATGCCATTCAAATAGGTATGGTTGGCATATATTATAGGATGTGCTAAACTCACTCTAAAGCCAAGTTTGAAACTGAATGAAAAGAATGTGATATATCAACAAAGTTACTGATAATTTTTGATAATTAAATATCAAAAATAGTGATTATTTTTAATATTACCGACTTTAAGTTTTATCCAGGTCTAATTATCTGTGTTTATGTCAAGACTGAGCACACAGACAAACGATGAACTCTTGTTGAGCTACGTGATTAACCTAAAAGAAACGAAACGGCCCAATTGATGCAACTTTTCAAGCCCAGGAATCTACAAAACGATTGCGAGTGTACATTTTTGAATCAGAACCACTAAAAACGGACTAACTATAAAAAAGGTGAATTCGAACATGTTATGCAAGTGCAAAAATCTAACAAACGGGGTTCTAATGGCGAGCACAATGAAAAACGATAATGTACTGTTAAATAAAAAAGAAAGAATTTTAACCATTGTGGCTTTTATCAAACACACATATATATTTATATATATATTGTTAACTTCGAAGAACCACAAAAGCGAGGTATTATTTAATTGTATACAACGTGTTATTTGCACAGATATAACTAACTATACCTAACTAAGGTATAGCTATAGATGAGAAATATTAACTCAGCTTCAATAATGTTACAACCAAATACATAACACACTAACTATAAATAACAGAATATGTCGCAGCAACAGTCGAACACTCCTTCTCCCAGTGTTGTGATTCGCTATCGGAAACAGCTGTACTTCTATCTATACCCTTCCGTGGTTATTATATACATGCTCATTAGTAAAACTTGTTTGTAAATCAAAATACGCTGCAACTACATCGTAGCCTAGACAACTCAATACACACTAACATATGCCCAGTTATATATGGCCAAACATAATCTATATGTTTTTATTGCGAATCTCAGAAACCGTCGCCTTCGACATTTATTGCGAAGATGATTGAGGGTGATATCTGTAGATGTGACGAGTCACGACGTGTTAATTGTGTAGATGATTGGTTGAGCGCAAAGCCGCCCTAGTCAACTTCCGTATCCAGTCTCGTAATAATCTGCTGCAGTAAATCCTCCCACTTTTATATCATATTGAAGACCGGACCATCTCGGAGGATGTTTATCTTCAACGCTTTGTGCGAGACTATTTGGAACTCGACTAATTTTTATGGACTTAATAAACATCTCGCTTTATTACGTTAGAGCAAATAGCTCGTTTCGTTTTAAATAACTGACATAACAACTGGGGTTTAAATAGCTGTGTGCTGTTTGGTTTTTTTAAGGAACTTTATGAGTACCAATAAAAACGTTCAACAGGACAACAACGATCTAAATATACTACACTTAAAATAGATTTATGTAAACTACTGCGTATTGACTACATCAAATTATGGTTTACTCGACCAAAAAGTACTCTCAAAACATGGTTTTGGTAATTGAAATGCAATTAACTATTGAGGGGATAAATCTAATATGGTGCAAATGATCAAGATGCAGCTAAGAAGCATATTGTAAAAATATGTTCACCACTGGACATTACAACAGCTATATGCAGTTATGCGACGCAAAGAACACAATCTACTCTACTATCACGCGAACAATTACGAAGGCGTTCGACTCTAAAATTACCAAATTGTAGGTGGATCATTCAACGTAAATTACGTTAGAACCAATTTTATACCTGGGAGGATGGAATAAAAAAAAATGTAAACCTGAAAATACGAGAAATGTGATTGTCAAGCAATGTAACATCTCAAACATTTGTAAAGTTGATGCTGGAGTATTCTGCGTTGGGAATCTAGTTTGCCATAGGCCTGCTCTGTAAGCTTGACAGGTCTATTTAGTGGAGGAATTACAAAAATTCATAACTACGTTATTTTCTCATAATACGTAATACCGTTGCACTCATGTATACACCTTTCAACAGCGCTCCTTATTCCCAGTTGCTCATTGTGAATAGATCCGCCCATATGGTAGACTAATGTCATAATAGACATCACACACTTGAGACGGCACAAAGATATCTCTATGCGTATAGTTTAATACCCACACCCAAGGGTCCTTATAGGAAGGACTTCACCTCTATAGTGTCTAGCCCACACTACAGCCCACAGTGCGCCGTGTAATAACGTTGTTATGCTATAGGCGCTATAAAAGTGGCACTTACAGACAACTGGAAGAGAAGATTTACATTCGCCAACTTGATTCAACATCTTGTTTGATTCTGTTAGATAAACAAGTTGCGTTTATGAGATTTATTGTTTCTCACACTGATGAAGATGAAGAATATTAAAATAACTGAACGGACATCGAGTACCAGAACGTAGCCTACTCTTTTCAAAAGTACAGAATGTACATTGGTGGTTGGCCATCGAGGCCACAGGCCACATCGAGGTTGGCCTGGATGATATTATATAATACATTTAGCGCACAGACAAACTTAGTAACAATTAAACACAAAAATGCGTTTTTAAACATTGAAATTAAAAATAACACATTCTTGTTTATGTTTTTATTTGTTCCAAACATTTGGACATCTGGATATTTTCTCACTTATCATTATACATATAATCTACACGATACTATAAAAATAGTAACAACGGACCTATACAGTCTGGAAAACGTAAATCCACAATAAAGCGTCTGTCAGTATTTTTTCGCCAAGCTAATCCCACCAGCTGTGACGTCACGAACCTGTGCCGGTGGAGTAGGTCTACTATTCCTCCGACCAGCCAAGGAGGGCGTTTACACGCAAAATTCTACGGCACGAAGAATACAACATCTCTAATTTATAAATAGATAGATAGTTTATGACATTATGAACGACAGACAACATTGACTACGCCAGATAACATCTTGACTTGACTGCTTTCAAGATGAACTATTTGATAAGTTTCAAATGCAAATATTCGTTGGGAATGTAGTAATATGTAACATCGCAGAATGGCCCACCCGACACACGCCCAAGGTCACAGCCGTAATAAACCGTGCAATTTATTACATTGTTAGAGAATTTAATTATTTTTAATGAACCCCCCCCCCCCTTCCAAAAAAAAAAGATTAAAGCAGCAGTTATAGAAGGCATCGCCTAACTAGATAATGATAGGAAATTTACTTGGCGAGATTCACGCGGGCACGTATCACTGAAACGTCATAAATATAAAAAAAAAAAAAAAAACTTCCTGGGCCTTTTCTTCGTCCCCGTAGACAATCGGCGGCTACTTAATTACGCCACTATCTTCATTATCTTGTCAGAGCCGCTCGGCTCCGCGCTCTGTCTGTCTGTCTGTCTGTCTGTCTGTCTGTCTGTCTGTATGCAAAGCCACACTTCCCTCATCCGCTGCGGTAAAAGTATTTCGGACAAAAGACAGTGTAATTAGTGCACTTGATTGATGTTTCACGCCGGGGGTGACCAAACTTGATAAACTATTTTGTCGTTTTCTTTTTGACGATGACGAAGTCATGCTTTTCGAAACAATGTATAATTATACGCTAGCTGCATAAACTACGCGTTGTCACTTGGATCCTACTGCCAATAAAGAACAAATTAATACGGTTTAACTAGGCTATCGATGTTGCAACATTATAGACCTACATTCACAGTAACACAGAAATGTGTCATTGTACACTTTCGTTTTCTACAGAGTTTGTAGTCTATATATATTCAAATGTTGGGTTAATTAAATAATCTGTTTGTGATCACATAAGCTTGTAAGAGGATGACGATTTTCGGGGGTTTTGGTCTCTAAAGCTTATCCACAAAATACAATTAATTATTCGCGCATTTCAAGCCAATTAGTAGGAGTTATAATAACATCAGTAAGTTCTAAATAATAACAAAAATAAACACAATTTGATCGCGTTTCCGGTATCAATTGTTTTGTATAAATGTACGTACATTGATAAAGATATTTCTATCCCATCCCATACGCATATTTAAACATTAGTATCCCCCCCCCCCCCCCCCCCCAACCCTCAATACAAGCATATTATTATAGTTCTGGCGTCAGCATGTGTTTGGACCTCCTTATGGGTGTACCTTATCTTAATTAGTCGAGGAAACTTCGCCAAACTGTTATAAATCTTAACAGCTCGATGGCGCTGTTATTAAGTGGTCAATGGATGCAAACTATTAAACCACCATGTTCAGCATGCAAGAAACTTCCCAGCTAATTAAAATGGCTAATCTAAACCGTTCAATTAGGTTTTTTGTTGTAACCCTAGATACGTAAGAAATACTGTATTTCCATCCCAACTCTTGCGTAAGGAATATATTAATCTTAAAAGCTTTCTGCCTCCTTTTTATTACTTTGCGAACGAGTTCGCGTATCTACAAAAAGCATCCTATCGTTTGTGCGTCTCGAAATGATGTTAATTGTTATTGTCAATATAAGTACTAATTAATTTGGATTTGAGATGTGTTCCATTATAGCTGTATACGCTGTGGTATACATAAAACGAATACTACTCATAACCCACTGAATGGCTAAATGTCGCCAATGCAATTAGCAGTTTTTTTTATAGACCATCAAAAAAGAACGGGATAATAATTAGTTAATAACGTGGAAGTATCACAAATGCATTGGAGGCAACTTGGCGCACAAGTTAAGCGTAGCTGTTACCAATACAATCATATAGCCTCTATGGCTGTGGTGGTTGGTTCTGAGCGAACGAAACGTGTGAACTGGCTTTAACCCCTTCAACTTCTTCAACCGATCACTGCCGCGAATGTTCCTTATCACTAACGTCCTTATTTATACTACGACGAGGCTAATCGCGACATGAAGGATGACTCCCATTGCCACGACTATCATGCTGGTGGTATGACCTAATAATAATAGTATTATCAATATTGTTATCATTCATAATATCTATTTTTAATACACAACAGAATATACAATTTCACTAGTGTGCTTCGATTGAATTGATACACAGTTAAGACTATAATACAAACATATAAAACAACAAAACATGACTACTGAAAAACAAAACTAAATAGATTGCAAATTAATACAACTTTGAATGCGCCATTATAGAGATTCTAACAATAACATGAAAAAATAAACGTACGTAAATAAATGACAGAGTTCAGGTGAAGAAGAATAGTGGAAGCATGAACATGCTACATATAGCTGCACTAGACAAGCATTTACATGAAGTTCGTTAGTGCGCGCTTGTCCACCGTGCTTCACGTCAACAGGCAACAAGTGTGGCAACACAAGTGGCAACAAGTCCGTGTCCTACAGGGCTACATCGACTGAGCTCAGACGTGGCCGCGGTTGGTCACACTCGAGATTGATGACATTGTTTAATTAATTAGACCACAGTCACTTTGGAGGAAATGTTATTTGAACGCAGGTCCAAGAGGCTAATTTGTAACATGCAGAAAAGATTAAACGGGTGAAGGGTCGACATACACTGTAAGTGCATGGTCTGTATCCAATATATATATATATATATATACACTCTATATACTAAATAGCTTCTCTGCCACCATGATCCAATGTTCACACAAGAAAAAGTTCATTTTTCATGACGAAAATTAAAATTACCATTTCCAGTACACCTGTAACAACAAACAATCTTGCTGAGGCACCCCTACTTCGAATAGTACCCGAATAATATATGTTCCGGTGAAATAACGTGGAACGTGGCTCGTTGGTCTAGCCTAGTGGGGTTATTTCGCTTCTAGGCCCAGAGTTCGATTCCCGGATCGGGCTGGGATGTTTTTAATTTTGGAAATTGACTCTAAACTATATCTGTATTGGTATACTGATACGTAAAGAGTGACTTTGGTACCGTCATATCAACGAAGCACGTAATAAATTGTATGAATGCGCCCCCCCCCCTCCCCCACCCCCCACACTGAAAATCAGTCCTTGTAACTGAGTGGGTAGGCAATAAATACACATGTTATTTATATTGGCGACAACCAGAACTTTTCAATCGAACCAACAGCTGTCGTTGTCGTTGTCGCATAATGGCAAAACAAATATAATGTCAATAATTCGCAGAATTGAGATTCATTTCGAATTTGCATTCACAACAACACACACATTTCTGAATGTTCTTTACCTTGAAGCTAACTACAGTAAAAGCAATTCAAAACAGCAATCATTATTCGTGGAAACGGCAATCAGGGGTCAGAAGTATCGGCCATAAGTTGTCTTAATTGGGCATTAGAGCCGTGTGTGGGAGACTTGCGGTAGAAGTATCAATACGTGCAACACTCAGCACACACAATCAATACAGACTCGGCTACGCCGTGATTGAAAATGCGCATTTAAAATGAATATTTCACTGAAGCTTCAAACTTCAAAATGGAGATGTGACCTACATGTCATTCACACACAGCCACGCATAAATCACAACAATGTAGGGTTTGATTTGAAATCAAAATCTATAACGTTCAGAATAATATAAGTAGCATCATTCGTTGCGACTGTGATAGACGACTGTGTGCTGTGAGTAGCTACCGAAAGAATGCCTCCAATGTCTCCACATCGAAATTCAATTCGATAGTCTCGAAGTCGCCGAAACATTGTCTGATAATCGAAACGGGAAAATGGATTTGCGGAAGTGAGGAAACTTTTTAATGAAATAAACTGGCCAAGTTAGTGTTCACTCACTCTCTCTCTCTCTCTGTGTCTCTTTCTACCCGACAGACAAACAGAAACGAACGAGACAGTAACAAGCTGTCATTTCATTACGACCAATGAAGTATATTCCAGACTAGGCAGCCTAGGTGGTCAATTAGACAGGAACAAAGTGATCAAAACATGTTGTTTTGGAGCTAAAAATGGTCGACGTTTCGTTTCTCTCTGATATCCTAAGTATCGAGAGGGTTCTATACACTCGAAATCAGTGCCCACTTTTTCGTTTTATTCCGTTTGTACAAAGTACAACAAAGTACTTAAAGTACAAACACGCACATCTAAAACAATCACATTACCCTTTTTTTTTAATCTGTAGACTAGATAGATACACGCTGATCACATTAATGAAGAAAGCATGCCGAAACATAGCGAACAATTACATTTTAACAACACTTGTTGTCATTACCATTTTCAATTATTTGTGACGTCACTGATCAGCATACAAAAAAAGTTGGTAAATTACAGCGGTTTCTACTGTCCAATATTTACAAGTCCACCACAATTTGCAGCATCCCAGTAACCACACGTCAATGACAAACATCGACTTACATACCTTACTTTTTTAAACACATGTTGCATCAATGTCACACTATATACGCAATTATAAGGCGTTGAATGAATGCGATTGTGATCACAATTGTAGAGGTTGATTAAAGACGTGTGCACAAAAGATTCGAACCCACGCCCTCTTAAAGTACAGTGATCACTTTTATGAAAGCCTCGCACTGGAATAATATGCACCATATGGCCAGAATGTATGGTAGAAGAAGGTTTAGCTGATGGGCTGAATGTAACACTAGTATGTTAAACCGAGCTACAATGTAAGTTACACTCAAGTTTAGGCGTTTAATACAATAGTCATGGGTAAGGGTCAATAATCGTCTTATCGGTGACTTAAAAAGGGTGCCCAGGACGGTCATTTTTAGCATTTGGTGTCTTCTGTGAACATATTTATCTAAACTTTTGCCCAGTGCCCAAGGAAATAGAAATAAAGGCTCCCAAACGTGTATAATTTTTAAAAAAATAATCACACACTGGCTGAAAAAATAATTACGGTTATTAGGTTTTATGACTTTTTAAATTGCAAAAACCCAGCCTTTTCGTGATTCTTTTAAAAACGATTTTCTACCTATTTAGTCAAAATGTGCACGTATGGAAATCGAAACCTTTGTTTATATTTTAACTACAACCACGTAAAATGTCAGAAGTGTCAAATTCTTACCGAGAACAGAAAAACGTTTACCCCTAAAGGCCAAAAGCGTCTGTGAAGCCTCTAGAAAACGAATGGAATAAACGTACGTAACATAGTTATTACGCGGAGTCGAGACTACGCATGGCAACGTAAAATGTAATTAACCTCGTTGGTTATAGCCTATTTCGTATAGTTCGTTTCGCATAAAGTGGCCAAGACATTTTGCAGGAAAATCTCGTTATCCGAAAACGGGTCGTGTTTTTCCTACTCGACTCGAAATCGTTTTCGATTAAATCATAAACCCAAACCAACCAATTCCTCCAGATAAAGCCAGCAGCCACAATATGCGACCGGGCCACTGAAGCGTGTCCTATTTACCCAGACTTCTAAACTCGAAAACAAAACAACGGCACGCGCATTTGATGGGGCAGCCAGCTTTTTATAGCTGCCATTCTTCTTCTTGTTTATGACAGGCAACAATCATTCTAAAATATGATTTGACTGTTATGTTGTGTTGTTCTTGCTAGAAACAATATTTGTGCTACAAGTACGATAGTTAGAATGCATGTTTTACACAAACGTCGTGAGTCAATTATGAAAACATTTAACGTAATCTACGTACATAAGTGAAAACTCGTGACGTTTGCAGGATAATATTACAATAATATAATATGACAACCATAATAATGAGCTGAGCATGATCGATGCAAAATTCGTCTCAGTCTTCAAAATCTCAATAATTTTTACCTCACAAAACACAAATCGTGTAGATCTTCCCACAGTCAACCAGTTCCATGCAACCGAGTTGGTATACGACTTATTTATATTATTTACTGACATAAGATCTGCGTCCATGCAGCACTGTGGGAGAAGGGGGGGGGGGGGTTATACTGCTCGCCTATTTGTTCTTGGCGAAGCTGTCTTTTTAAATCAATGTGCCTTTTGTCGACTTCATACATATCGTAAACAGGGCCAAGATGTATCTGCCACGCGGAGGTCAAGACATACGTTTAGATATACTTTCATTGTGTTTAACGTTTACTAAAAGTAACAGAACTCTTCCTTCTATCCTACAGATAGACAACCAATTGTAATTTAAGACGCCAACTTTTCAGTTCAAGCTTGCATTCAGTTGTAGAACAGTCCACTTGAACGATTGTAATATTTAATAATTATCCATATCGGTTTAAATAATCCAATTTCAATCAACGTTTCATTTATATTTGCTGGATTTTAAACTAAAGAACATAAATTAAATTTCTACACTTTGTTTTATTTTCTATTTGAACAAGAACTCAATTTATTTAAAGATTACTATAACGAATCCACACCAATTATTTAATTTATAATATCTAATCCCTTGTACATGCATTTAATTATGTATTTGTTCAAATCTCCTCACTGTATAATATCAAATCAACAACCTAAGTTAACGTAACGAGAATCAACATCTCAACGTTATAATCTACCGAAGAAAGTATAAATTTTGACACAACCACTTTTCATAGACTTGTCCAGCAACGTCTATTTTTAACACCATTAAAAGTACAAGTTAGATGGTTAATCGCACAGCGGGGAGGATCACGAGTCAGTCCACCAAGAAATACAACAAACTTTCCGTCTATTCCCAAGGATGTACGGATACGGGTTTTTGTGCGTGCGGGCAAAAACTCCCCGACAATTCCTTCTTATACAGCCAGCCGCAAAGACAGTTCACGGTGGTTCAGAGGGTCATACACACTAAAAGTGTTTTGACGCGCGGTTATTCGTTGTTTTCACGCGAAGACGTTTTAGTTAGACGAATTGTCAACGTTTGTGTGAGACTATGTTATACCCACGAGACACCACGCAAACAGTCGTTAGGCGTACGACTATTAAAACATAAAACATAAATGTGAGAAGAGAGTTGTTATGGGGGTCAGAGCTGGGCAGTATCGAAAATACATGTATTTGAAATACGTATTTGAAATACATT
Source organism: Isoperla grammatica (assembly GCA_945910005.1). Classification (NCBI taxonomy): domain Eukaryota; kingdom Metazoa; phylum Arthropoda; class Insecta; order Plecoptera; family Perlodidae; genus Isoperla; species Isoperla grammatica. Next base: position 28,539,981 of record OX246739.1, read on the forward strand.
TGTATTTTGTATTTTGTATCGAAAATACCCGAGCTTAAAGTATCTTGTATTTTGTATCGAAAATACCTTTTTGCAAAGTATTTTGTATTTTACAAAATACTTCTTCCAACAAAATACATTCAATTCATCTTCTACTGATAATGATGACTTTTTCGCTTTTGAAAAAGAAGACAATATGGTCGATAAAATAAAGAAAAGATAAAATAAAGATAAAACGAAGAGGGGCTTCGTTTTACCCGCTTCATTAACACTAAAGGAGAGTTGGAAGTAGGCCTACTACAATACCTCCAAGATAAACGCAGAGACATTCCAATGCTAAGCTTGTATCTGGCCATAAAACAAATGTTTCTGCAGTACAATACACGCTTGACGTCAAGTGCCCCAGTGGAGAGGATGTTTTCATTTGCCAGTATTGTAAACAATCCACGCAGAAATGCATTATCGGACGGATTGTTCCCAAAACTTGTAATTCTGAAAGCCAATGGCCAATGGGCAGCAATGAATGTAATTTGAATCAAGCTAGTGCTACCATCATTGTTTGTATTGTACTGTCCGTTACATGATGATGAATAAATTAATGTTCTAGACATACACTAAGCACTTGCTTTTGTTAAACCAACATGTAAAATGTTAAAAGAAAAAAAATTTGGTTGTTCTATATTTCCCGGTAGTTGTAGTTGTAGCATAGGAAAATGTATTTTATTTTAAATATTTTTGAAAATACAAATGTATTTTGTATCGAAAATACATGTTTCTAAAAGTATCTTGTATTTTGTATCTAAAATACATTTATTTCAGTATTTTGTATTTTGTATCTAAAGTACAAATATTTGAGTATTTTGCCCAGCTAGGGTAGAATCTGAGAAACTCACCTGGAAAAGTTGTGTCAACGATGAAAATGTTGACAATGAAGGTAAAACCTTGCCTTCTTCAATGAGTTTGTTGACAAACTCAATGGTAAAACGCTTTATATAAAGGTGTCAAATTCAGCAAATACCTGTCTCAGTCGCGGTTAAAGATGGCTATATGTTCCTAACTTCAGGTTAGACAATATCGCGTTCGGTTCACTGTTAGGCCGAAGGCTATATTATTTATAATTTGTACGTGTCTATGGATGTTGAAACGTTATCGTTATAGCAAAAATGCACAAAATGAGTAATGTATTGCAAGAAATCAACTAAAAGCTAAATTAATACATATTATATTTGAATTCCTTGTACCTACTCAATGACAAGAATGGTTTTCAGTGAGGGACACAATACAATTTATTATGTGTCTCGTAGGCTATGACGGTTCAAAAGTCATTTTACGTTTACACCAGCACCATACAGACGGTAAATTTTGAAAGTAGAAAAACCGCAGTCTGAACTAATTAACGAATTGTTTAAGTTAGAAATTGCACTGTTGCACTCTTAAGAATTTAGTAACAGAAAGGTAGTTGTCAGTAATTGCATCTGATCGTGCGTACCTTTAAGCCGTGTTCTGTGTTGAGTTAAATGTCCACCAAGAGGTCCGAAATTCGTGTCCGCATCTTGGTGCTTCGCTCTAATTGAGACCCAAACAGTTAATACTTTGAATGTAATGGATACAGTTGGTGGCGTTTACGTGGTTGCCTTCTTGCAAGTTATGACGGTACTTTAAGCGCCCCTCCCCCACAGTTTGTACTGCGAGAATAACTTTGACTGCCCAATATCAAGCCGGGTAGCAGCTACCACCATCATGTTCATGAATAAAATTAGGCCTATATTACAAAGTTCCCCCCCTATTAGGACGGTATCATATTAAAACTTGTAGCGAGAGTTGGTTGGCTTGGGTGCCCTGCGTATGATAACCTATCATATTACTGGGATCCATTGAACAAGGCTTTGTTATTAGACGTTAGACATTACACTCCTACGCCAACAAGATAAATTTGAAAATTTCTCTTCTCTAAACGCGAGCTTTTAAGTAATGTTCAAAGAGCTTCAAAAGGTACAACCTGAGCCTAATGAGAGACGGAATACTGTCAAAGATAATGACAAAATAGCAGCGACTATTCACGACGTGCTCGCTGCTTTGTGCTACGAAGCGAAACTTTCACTACGCTACGGACGAATTTTATTTTGGAATGTGTGCTTTCAATAAGAATCCAGAGATTGTGAGCGCGTACATGGGTTCGCAAATTAATATTGTGTTGGGAAGACAAATATTTCAAAAGGGCGCCTGTCAACATTTCGAAATACGTGTTCGAAAAGCGGGAGATTTTGGTTTTTGTTTGATTAAAGAAAAAGTGGGGGGGGGGGAGGGGGGGTAAAAGTAATAATAACATACGTACTAGATGCCATGAGCGATATATTGGAAACGTTCGATAGGAAGCTATGTATGGATTTTTTTATACTTTTTATTGGGTTTTATTTCAAACAGCAGAAATACTACTTACACTGGCGAAATAACTATGATAATTTGTTCAATTGGAGTTTTACAAAAAATCTTGTAACCAGCTTTGGACTACGTTGGCGAACTTGTATGTTGAGATAGATCACGTCGTAAAATAACCTTTCAGACTCAATATAATATTGTATTTACCTGTAGCACCTGCTATATGGCACCAAAAGGTGAGAACTGATCGCCACATCCACTTTGTTTAATAATATAGTCTTAAAAATAAAAAATAAATTATTAATATCCAGAATGTAGTTTCATTAAAACTAGTATTAACTGGATTAACAAAATTTCAAATTTTGTAATCATACGGTTGCCGATGTGAATACCAATTAATTATTAGTTACTTAAGTGACTTCCAAATTAACAACCATCAACATGAAAATATTAGAAACTTTTTCAATCTATATAATATATGTATCACTATTTTGTTACTGTGTAACCATCTCAAGATAATATTCGTGAATAACGATCACTTCGCGCGGAATTAATACCGAGATTGCAGTTAGAACTATGTGTATGTCATGTCACTTGTATTGTTATGACAGATGACAGTCTGTCAACCCCGGTGAAACTTCAATCACAATGTGGGGGGTCAAACTCATGTCCTTCTTAATTAGAGTGCCATGTGACAGTATATGAACCATTTCGACCGGATGTAACTTTGACCGTTTCCGAACCGTTTGGTTAATTGTTTTTGAGTCCGTGCTCGATGAGTAAGTACAGAGTATGGGGACAACTATAAAACTAAAACGAATGGTCGTATAAAATTTATGTAAAATGTGTGTTTTTGCAAGACCCGTACAAATCCATAAATTTGTTGGACATGGAACAGACAAAAAACAATCACAAATACAAAACAAGTTACAAATATTAAAATACCCATGAGTGTGTATGTACGTATAATTCATCCAATTAAACTAGATGTCCACTTTTAAAGCACAAAATAGATAATACAAAATTAATCATTACGTTTCAATACACAATTTTAATTTTGGTTTCAGGATACACCAGTAGACTGGAAATCATAAATCGATGTAATTTTATTAGTTTGTTCGTTCATTTCTGTGTCCGGACACCATTCTACAAATATTAGTTAATATTAGTTACAAATATTAAAAGTATAACAGTTTATAACGTTGTATATCTTTAGTTAGACAGTTGTTTTGGGTCTCTCATCAATATAGGTATAAGATTCGAAGCGATATGTGAGTGATGCAAAAAAGGGACATGGGACTCGATCTCACGTCCCTTGGCCTCCACGGCTAGGATATTCGTCTAAATCGTACGAAACACAGCGAGCTGCTAGAAAACCTGGAAGTGACCGGTTGTTCGTACTATATACATGGGGAATAATTTGTCGGTGATTTTTTTATTTATGAATAAATGATAGGTGATGAATGAATGATGAATGATTATTTATGAATGGAACGTACGACATACACTAGAATTAGATGGAGAATATTATTTCGGAGATTTTTTCTTTCTTGTTCTCACAACATTGGGCTGTGAGAAAAATAACTTTATACCATCGTTTTTACCACAGTTTCTTATGCTCCCCAAATCGACTACGTAGATCGAAATGACCCCTAATACGACCAATCAGATCACTCGTTCAACACGCAGGGAGGTGAAAATATTTTGTATTGCCGTGATGTTAGCATGTAACTCTAAAAATATAATTTAAAATAATTATAGGATACGTACGTCGGTCGGGCAGGCCACATGCCGTAGTATTGCGGCAGCCAGGCAGGCAGCCCCGAGGGCACGGAAGGGGCTTGCGCGACACCGCGGGCGCTTATAACTTATTGCTGGTGGTGCGGGCTATGTCCCTCGGTACAAGAGTCGGCTCGGCTCACAGGGACAAAGTTTACACGGGCTCGACACAGACAACCTCGGCGGTCACAAGACAGGAGTTTGGTTTGGAATGAGTTTCACTTATTTTATGTCTACCCTATTCAGTTACAAAACTGAGTTGTACCAAGGAGGAAACACTATTGTTATGACTACTAGAATTAATTAGAATATTATACTGTTCTGAATGAGAGAGTGTGAAGATATAGATGAGTATGAGTGCAGGAAGTGAAAAATGTTTGTCAGGATTGGAAGAGTGTCTAAATGTAAATTTGTTCTCACTCATAAGGTTATCAATGTGTGAAGATGTTTCTTGTCACGCTGTATAGTGTCAAGTCGTTTCGTCGTGTAAATAGAAATGTTGTAGAAATAATTTTTCCCAATCAATAGGATGGAATGCAAAGGATTTGATAACGTGATACATATATAGTAGTATATAATGGTTTCGTTTACATACTTTATTTTGATACACAAACTAGACGTTCTCAAGCCTTCAGACATAGGTATGGCAGTTTAGCAGCTGTTATACAATTTCCTAGTTCACTAATTATATATCTCTGTGAACATGAACGTGATAATCATAGGTTCTAAAGACATGAAAAGGTGTCGGATACTTGAGTCATTCCCATTCGAAGCCCAACCATCGGCACGAAGAGCCTACCTAGCATATAACTTCCTTTTGCAGGAGGAGTCGGCCACTTTTATATAAACCCAATCAGCTCCCAAACAGGAATGCTTTTGAGGCAACGTCCAAATCACAACGAGGTAAAACCTAGAACTGAGTACAATTATTGAAAATTACCATTTTCAGATACAAAACTGTTAATAACTTGGTGTCAAGTATGAAGTATATCATAGTTAATAATTTAAAATACACGTTTAATTCATATTTGCATAATTTCAACAATTTATAGTCTACTATTTTCGTCTATCCGTATGACTGTAATCTGCCTAGTTGTAATTTGATTCAGTTCAAGATCTCAAAATACCATCAGAGATCTGTACTTCTAATCACTGAAACCTACGTTCTTTGTTGTAAAAAACATCTGTCACTAAATCAATGTATAGTAAGAAGCCTATCTGAAGGCATGTGGGTGTGTATAATTTAGATTAGAGTTTTTAATCATAAGCTAATTACGTCCAAGACTGTATAACGTACACATCGCATGTTGTTCATTGATAATCCCCAGCGTTTGCCTCCCTCCCTCCGACTAGTCCTGCCGTCCTGCCATGCAGCTCAGCTCGCTTCATACACTTCTCAGCCATATAGATCATATCAATAATAATTCGACCAACTAGGGTCTCGGTTACACGAAACACGCGACTATCAACGATGGGGAGTTTATGCACGAAATAAGCTCATAGTCCGGTTATTGCCTGTCTACCGCCAGGTCGAATTGAATATACTACCATTACCATCTATCTCGGTGACTTTCATGAGTCGTGTTTTACACGAGATTCGGTCGCTACTCGTGGTGTGAATTGCTTCTGTTACCGCAAGCTCAGAACACAGGATAAGTTAGCTTCTTTCTAACTCTCATCTGAAAGTGTGATGTTTTAGTAAGCCTAGGTAGGTAGTTCCAATATTCAACTCAGAGAAAACACTGAGAATTAACAAAAAATATAAAATAAAACAATAAAAATAGTTACAATTACAACAAAAAATCATAAAATGAAACATGCCCTACAGATAATTTATTTTCTTATTATGGTTTATCTATTTATTTACTATAATTTACATTGATCAATGCATGGTTTGCATATGTGAGCGGAGTGTGCAAGTGCATGGTTCTAAAATCTAAATGGATAGTGCGGGCGGGTATTGTGAGTTGTGTGTGACCACAGAAACCTGCCTTGTACGTTTACGATTTTAAACTTATTGCTCAGAATAGATACACACTGAAAGAATGGTTGAGAGGCTGACTACGAGGAGAGGAATCTAAAGGTAGACTGTGGAGATTTGCCGAGTACATTATTAATAATGTACTTTTTCAAACTTTCTAACTGTTTTTATAAACCTCCATAACAATCTACGAAAAGCGAGTGAAACGTTTGAATAACACAAGATCGTAGCCCTCTCTGTCTGCATGGCTACTCTGCGATGTGACTACTTGAGAGCGGGAAACTAATGTTACTGTTGCTTACACGGTTGTAGCTAAAACGGACAGACTGTTTTGTTTAAATAATGACGTCTTCTGCATTTGATATATCTAATTACAAGTTTGTAACCATTTCGTAATGCCAATATACTCTAGTGAATCAGTTAGATGCAGGTTAAATCCTGATTCAATGCTAAAACCACACATTCTCACTCAAAGGGTAGTCTCAGCCCACATTGAAACAGCGACAAATTAACGTGTATTAGTAATACCTTGAAACAGTGATAAACGAGCGTGATGTGGTTTGGTAAGAACTAAAAACATGATGCAAATAGTTTTAAATATTTGAATCGTTATGGTTGTTATTGGTAACGTCAATTAAATGTAATTAATTAATTTCCCCGAAACGATACAAACATTAAAACCTTTTTAATCCAGTATTTAGTTGTTCCAAAACTACATCATGCTAACTTATCACTTTTTCAATATTGTATGAGTCCTCAGAGATATTATTACTAAATAAACGCGGTAATAATATTGAGACTACCCTTTACCGTAAACAATTCCTCCATTTGAATAGCAGAAGTTTTGCACGTGACTGTACACAAGGGTATGCATGGGTAATAGCTTTTAATAAGAGCCCCCGTGGAGTTGAATGGGCTTCTATAAATCAGCAATGACAAGTGTTAGATAACAAGCCGTTGGCCGGCAGTAAATAACCATATAAACGTATATATAAAGAATGAATATGATTAATAATATCAAACAAAAGCACTGATTTTGGATGGCAAAAAAATAAACGAAAAGGCTCTTCGCACATATCAGAGAGATATTTATGTTGCGGTTTCAAGGCTGTTCACTATTGAAACCAAGAAAAAAACAGTTTTCGTCGACACCGACAAACGTTATGACAACGCGAAGGAAATGAAGTCTTCGATTAAAAAGAGGGACACCATTTATTACAGATTAAAATTAAAATAAAACAATATTGATATAATACACTAAATTAAGTGCATGTATGTGCAGTCAAATCAATTTACTCTAACATATAAATCTATAACCGTTACACGCCTTTCTGTAGGCCTACCATGTATATAGGATGAGCCACATGAGTGAGATACATAATTCACATTACTTAATACTTACCCAGTTTCGATCCCATTGAATTTAAATATCAACGTGGTAATATTTAATTTGCTTCAATTTAACCTATTTTTGTTTTATGACGGTTGTACAATGTACGGTTTCTACTGAACCTAATTTTGTTATGCAAGTCCTCAATATAATTACAATTTGACTGATTTGATTTGTGTAACAGTGCAAGTATTAGCATTCAAATAATTGTACAAACAACACATATAGACCCTATATATATATATACAGACATCCCGAGCTGCTATTGTAATAAATATTCAATGATGCAGTATACCTATGTAAATGTTTGCTAACGTAACTTCCAGTTTTACGATCGGAATATCGATAACTACAAATAAGAAAAATCGGTCAACACAATTTCCGTAGCAAACACACACACACACACACACACACACACACACACACACACACACACACACACACACACACACACACACACACACACACACACACACACACACACACACACACACACCGTCATTATTACGGGTATAGCATTCAAATCTAGATAGCTTTGTTATGTAAATAGTTACTAACGCGACTTCAAGTTTGTAAGATTAACGATTTATGCATATCTATACGTGTAAAATCGAGAGCGCCTATATAAATCACGTGTGCCTCACTTCAAACTGTTCTAATTACATTCACAGAAATAACGAAAAGTCGAGTTTATGTCAGTGGGGGGCATTTTAGCTGCCTGTGCGTCAAGGTACGCGGGTTAACCTTTCAAATCACACGTTATTGATTTTCTAGTAAGTTTGCTTACTCAATTTTCTTCTGTCCTAATAATAACATTGTAATTGCGACGGTACAATATTGCGTGCATGAATATAAGTGAGATTGTTTTGAAGAAAGTAAAGTTAAATATTCGTACCAGCTGACATGAAAATTCGCAACGTAATATATAGCATGTATAACGATTTCCCTTATCAGATTGTCTACGGCCAATCAAGCCTGTATAAATATTATGTCAAAGTCAAGAAGAGAAACATGCATACTCGGCAATCAAGAAACGAATGTCTCGTAATCCGATCGTTTGAATCCAATGCACGAAGATACGGGCCCAGCAGGCCGACTCTCCAAACTAGACCGTGATGTTTTATCGTCATTTTTACGACATTATATTGTCATTTGGTAACTCAAACAGATTATTCCCGATGATTATAGTTTATGGTTTTCGACATTACAAATGATGTAAGTTGGTTTATTGATCCGGAAGGCGGAGGTAATAATCCACAAGCTTTTAGATTTATCATCACGTCATTTCATATTAAAGGGGGAGTTGTAGAGAACACTGGAGACTGGAGGTATTTTATACTCTGCCTTAAGTTTTCTTTATTGTGAACTGCAAGCTCAAATTGTTTGTAATTTTCTCTCCGGAAAGAACAACAATAAACGCCGTAAAATGAGCGGGTTCTGTAACCAACCGCAGAACATACATTTATTAAATAAAACACACAGTAACCTGAGTAACTTACTTTTAAAACGGCAATATTCAAAAGTTCAACTGTGCGTGTTTTCTTCAACATATTCCGAGTTACTAATGAGTTGTGCTAACTCATACATTAATTATTTACCACCCGCATGATAACATTGTGTACATTTTGTAATTACTATTTCTGACTGTATTGTCGTTACTGAGTATATTGAATGGTATTATTCACATACGGGTCTAAGGTTAGTTCAAACAGTTTCATAATACCAAATAACTTCATGCAGACAAGGAGTAAGCCGTATAGAAAAATAATAAGTAGACGACTCTTCAACATTAAATCTATGATATAAGAAACATGTGTGAACATCAAAATGGTGTGAACTGTCCAAAGAAAGCTGTCCTCGTAGGCAAGCAGTATACACGATGTATTGGATGAATTGCAGAACATGCAGTAACTTCTATTCCGTTAACTATAAAACCAACGTTATGTTTCAATTATTTTTAAATTATATACAGGATTTGATATTAAGAAATGTTGACTTTTTAGCTATTGAAAAGTATTGAAAAGTTCAGTTGATTGTATGTTACATATACCAATGACAGCAACACAATGTAAATACCCAGAAAACAGTGTAAAAAGTGGGATTATGTGATCATAAACACAATTGTCATACTTCATCTAAATACTATCATGAATACACACTTGCAGAAAATACAAGTATGGAAATACAACGCGTGCAATGGTCTTACTCGCTTCGTTTCAAAGCTATAAGACATCCCGCGTGCTACATGCCAAAGTCAGAAAGAGAAATTATCACTTTAACGTTCCATCCATCAACATGAAAAACTCATTTACTGCCTGTTTTCTATTGCTGGGTATAATAGTACAGGTTGAACTATTATGCCTCTTGATTAGCTAGGTGTATTAGGACATGCAATCGGAAACGATAGCGCTTCATGAAAGCTGCAGGATTTAATCGAAATCTACAAATTGAGTAAGAAAAATACCTCGGACGATATTGCCGGTGATGGGAATCGAACCAGTCTCCTCACAAACAGAGTTCCACGAGCTGACACCTCAAGGCTCAAACCACTTCCCTCGGTTTCACGAGTTCCGTAGAATGATTTAAAACAGAGGTCTCGACAGCTTTATTAAAAGACGGTAAGCCAGTCAAAGGTAGCAGCAAAGTATAAACCAAGAGGAAGATGTGAGAAAATTCGTGTCGAACTAAGTCAACGAGAACTTAAAAGTTGAGGTTGAGAAACTTAATCCACGCTAATACCTAAAAGTTCGTCAATAACTTTAATCCCCCACGTGAAGTTTTCAAGTTTGTTACAAACTTATGTATTTATGCTATGGAATTTGTGTGTGTATCCTTGAGAATTAACAGGGGCAACATTATACATTTATTAAACTATACTAAACTTCAGCCATGTTTAGTTGACAAACTAAAGAAGTCATCACGATTCAATCTATATATGGCAATACTTCTTTTCATCGTAACTCTGCACGATCTAAAGTTATCTAAACTATTAATGTTAGCGATGGGGAAGACAGACGACCCCGACCCGAGTTATACTCGACTGTGGAAACACATGTAGTTATTATTTGCGCTAACAACAATAAATCCCTCAACACGATGCACATGTACATGCACATTAATTTACTGAAAGCTAGGCTTAGCATAAAATGTCATCGCTATGGGTTTATTTTCTTCTGGTGCTAATTCTCTTGTGCACCGCAGGAGACGACGTGGAAATTGAATGCTCACAATTCATTCCGTAATGTAATTGCGTCCAAGCAGCATATATATATTTTCGTCTAATCATAATCACAAATCAATTACACGCTCGTTTTGTTTTATGTCAACTACAGGAAATAACCGATCCCATTTCCATCAAATTATGCATATATGCACACAAGTGACAAATACATCATTATTCATTGCTAAGCACGTGTGTTTTTGTATGGTTAGATTTTCATCAGTTATTTAATTTAATTTTAAACTAAATATAACTTAAGATTCCATATTATATATGTTTTCTTTACGCATTTTAAAGAGCATACTGCATTTTAAATAAATTATGAATAGTACCTATAAAAATGTTTTAAACTCATTCCATTTGGAATTCCCTCAGAAGTTATGTGATTTCGACGGGTAATTTAGTGTTCGGGTTGAGTTTACTTAACACATTATGACGTCAGTTTATTGCCTGGACGACAGAATAACAAAAGCCAAAGAAATAAACGAAACGTGAGCTATTCTACACCTAAGCTTGATTGACGAGTGTTGATCGAGCGTGGTTAGTAGAGGCAAACATGCAATTCATTCAGCTTTGCACACTTTCTTGTCGACGTTTCGTACAAAGAAACTACGTTATAACAATATATACTGTTGACTCGACAAATAATTATAAACATTGATTTTCAATGAGAGTTGAGTGACTATTACTACGATACTAATATTACTACACTTGTAGTTAACAGCGGTCGAATTATATCAGTGGGAAGCGAACCATCAACTTTTTACACAGAACATTGCTTGCGAAAACTGTTATTGCTTCCTGTAATAAGAAACGCCACTTTCGAGGAACAAGGTATGAATATAAAATCTAATTATTTTCAACTCTTCCCCGAATGCTTGGCTAGGAGCACTTTCCTCTTACAATGTATTATGCGGCTCGTGCGTGTGACGGCTCAAAAAATATCTTTTATATATAAAATGGATCACATTTCCTACCATTTTTAAACCTCCGGAACACGCTTTAACTAAGTAATTTTCTGCCCAATTTAGTTTATCATTCTGATGTTAGTCCATTGAATGATACGATTTCCATTCATTTAGGCCTAACGGTTATTTTGGAAACAGTTCGTTTTTTATTTACGTTCAATCATCTCATATTTGATTTTCTGACAGGGTTGTCAGAACTGACACGGCTATGTACGCTATTTTAGTTGTAATTTTATAAATAAAGCAACAAACAAACTGAACTATTTTATAGCCAGTAATCGACCGAGGGCTTCTACATTGCAAGCAGGTATAAATCCACTGGACTAATGAGCAACATGGCAATCTTCTGATGAAATCCATATGAATATTGCCTGTAAATCGCAAAGCAATAACCACACGTATCACAATGCAATAATGTCCGTAACGGAAAATCAATGCTTGTGACTGAGTGGGTGGTAGGATAATGAACATGCCGAACACAATGTAATGTTTTCAATAAATGTAGGTAGGTCAAATTAACGGGGTAACTTTTATTTTCCGCAACCGCAAAAACAAATGCCAATGGAAACACGAAAACAGAAGCCTTGTATGTTACGTCAATGAAAGAACTAAATATATTTCGATTGATTGTAGTTATATTATGATCGGAAACGATTAGGACGACTTCCAAGAATGCTATACAGTCATCAACTGTTTTTCAAGCTAATATACACTCAGACCAAAATGAGGGTTATGGATTCAAGCCCCAGTCTAGGATATCATTTAGTTATGGCTTTCATATTATTTCATTCTTCCGACTACAAAGCGCGTTTGTCACTAAATGATCTCTTCAAATGCCAAGACATCCTCAGAATTTGTTACTTTCTACACGGTATATGCTACATGTTTGCTGCAGCTGTTTTTAATGAACTAGACGATCGATCTACAGAGTTCATCGGCATCGCCCAGAATCAAGACATGAAATGTTGATTAAAGTTTTCGCGTTAGTTCGAATTACTTGGATGTCCCTTGATTGCAGTTTCTGATTTTCTGCAATCGTTGCGTTCGTTGCATTCGGGAGCGTTTGACAAACCAGTTTGTTTTTTGTTTCCTTCTCGAAGCTCTTTCGTGGCATTACTCTATATGTGACTTTAGCCTGTAGAGCGTAGACGTACTTTTTGTCATTTGAATTTTCATAAATGATCACTTTTTTCAAAAAATTGTTTGACATTTTTTGTTTACTTTGAATATAAAAACTGCAATACGCTTGCGTCGTTTAATTTGAGTACAGTTAATCGTCGGTCATTCTAAATCAGTTATCATACCATTAAATAATGATCTAAAATGTCCGCTGTTCGTCGTATAACCAATAACGTTCAACGAACGTAAAGATATACAATAAAACCATCATTATTTGTGATAATAAATCAATGGACAGTCTCGCGTGGGTAGCTGGTTGTACCTTGAGGCTATGCCCACGCAATCAAGCCAGAGAAGTCACTTCCAACGGGCATTGCATTGTCCCGACGCTCCTTCTGTCAACACTGCGTTAAGCCTCAACCGAGGAACCGTCACGGCAAACACTTCACATCACTCGAAAGCCTCGTTAACGCCTAACTAGAATTATGCAAAACGAATTTGTAAATGTAACCCCCGCATCCCTCACTAACACTTGGAACATTACCGGTATATTTAGGCAGCCACAAGAGAGGGTTTATCTTTCCGCGAGGAAACTTCAATCTTAGCCGCACATTCAGAAGTGGGATATGATGATGCGCGCGCGAGTCAAGTCATGAGATATTCAACCTAGTTGTTGTTAGTTTATACGATTGTACAAATGTAGTTATGATATTCGACGATTCTGCTACTCGATGCCTTGTGCGGTATTTGAATCATACGGCAGAATATAAGCCATTGCGGCTTTTTTAGATACAAGGAATCAAACGAATTTGTGTGCAGAAAAATGAGAATTAAAATTTATTACTACTGGCTTGCTTTTATGAAAAATACTTCCTCGCATCTGTGTTCAAAATATGGTCTTATTGTAGTTTGAATTTGTGGTTAAAATATATTAACATGTAATATTAATATTGAACAAACAAAAATATACCGACTTGATGCATCTGAGAACGATTTCATTCCATACTTCTATGTTTTCACTGACTGAAGTTTCAAAGTATGTTTATTTATACACACTGAATATTTATAAATGCAAGTTTGTTTGCCACATTAATATATATGTACATGCAGTGGTCTATGTGAGTTATATCTTAATTGTGTGGTGTTTTGTTATCTAATGTATGTGTCTTGTTTAATTGTTAATTAGATATAGCCAGCCATTCTGTCAAGATAAGTGACACATCTGTTTAAACGTTTCATGTCGTGTGTTAATATCAATGGCGTCTATGCATACTGGAACTGGTTATACAACCACACGTGGATAATTTCCGTAGAGAGAGTGAGAAAGAGAGATACTAAATATATACATACCGCCAGTTTTATGGGAATTTTTAAGGTTCCAGTGGATAACTCTACATTCATACTCTGAAATATCATTGTTTTTTGTGTATAGCCCTACCAGACATTGTTTTTACCAAACTACCTTTATAAGTGGAAGTAATTTTAATACCATGCACTGCAGGTGGGAGATTTCACAGTGCTGATAAAATAAAGACACCTACGAAAATAATGGCAGTGTGTATACTGTACAAGGCAGTAGCTACTAATTGGTACGCCGCAAATTTAATACCTAGGGATTAAGTGTAATTAAAACGTGATGCAGTGTAACGGAAATTCTTCCGTCAAGGAAATGAACAAATGAATATACTACAAAGAAATGTTCTTCGTACAATGATGACGCATTTGCATAACGAAGTAATAGGTTGAAAACCACTAGTGACCACGCCGACAGTGAGTCACATATGCCACATATCCTACAGACCAATCTGATCACTCACACATCATTAAAATGGTGGTCGCATTCACTCGAGTAACGTACAGAGAAGTTGAGTGAATATTTACCGAGAATTTTTCAATTTTCGGTGAACTTCGTCTTTGAAATCCTGCGTCTCGTGTTTATAAATATCTAGTTCTGATGATGACTGCTTCGAAATTCATCCGTTAAGTACGAATTTTCTAACTTTCTAGAAGCATCTATGACAGACATTACATATTATAGGAACTAAGGACAACAACCTAAAACCTTACTACACAAAAAACACAACCTGGAAGTGAGGTAAATGAAATGAACAACTCCAACTCATACATCAAGACGCAACAACTCCAAACAACTACAAACACGGTTACTTTGTATGTTTTATTAGATAATAATGTGAAAAAGAATTCCATATAATGACTAGGCGTAACGCCAAACAAAATGGATACTTGAACGTGGTTTACCCTTTTGCAATGTACACATAACGTATACCTAACGATGACTGGTATAAATGTGTTTCAACAACAGTTCTTCAAAGTACAACGAGTGCACTAAAAACTGTACCCTTATTGTTTGTCCACGATAATTATATTATAAAATAATCACAACGGCTCAAACTAAATCAACTATATCAAGCAAGTTGTGACGTAACAGGTTGTCGACCATGTAAAACGTTGTTCATGGGTGTGGTAAATGGGTTCGAGAGCAATAGCAAGAATGCAGGTTCGGGTCCATCTCACAGCATGTGACTTTACCTCGTGTCGTGTGAAGTTTCGACGCTTCAGATTTGAATTGCAAATCATTAAAAGTGTGTATGTGTATGTATATATATATATACCTCGAGTACAAAGAAAACACGGTATATTAGAGTCAAGCGCAGACTGGGAAGCTTCGAACATATATGTGAAATGTTACTTCAAATTGATTACAGAGGCGAAGATATAAACTTGAGATGCCATTTTAGACAGCAAGATAAAACGGTTAAGGATTGGCCATTATAAGGAAAAATGAGAAACACGTTTTATTGAAACAGGCCTAGGAGAATCTCATTATTTACTATACGTGAAGTAAGTATGAGCCCGAAACATGATTAGGGCGGGATTAACAACACTAAACGGACACCGATAGCAGATGGGCGCCTGGAGAAGAAGTGTATTAATATTTAATATGTTTATGAGGTTGTCGTGCCGCGCTGGTAATTGTAACAAGGATCAAAAGGTCAGAGAGCTCGGGAAGTAGCCTAAGATTCTCGCATTCTTTAAGGCTGTATTGTCCTAAATAGTCGAAAGTACAACTACAATTAGCGAGGAATATAATTACCGTCGAAGTTTCCGGGTAAAACAAGCCAACACCATCGACCGTAGTTGATGTTTTGTGAACCGCACTACTTTTCTCCCAAGATGATTTCTTTGTTCGTAGTGTACAGACGTACAGAAACTATACATATTAAATATTCTTGAAGTAAACCACGTAATTCACGATACAGTATGTATTTCCGATGAGAATTGCACCACCCGTACCTTGAAGTAACGTATGAGCACGTGATGACAAGTTATAACCATAGCGCGGACCGCATAGAAAACAGCCATCGTCAATGATTGGGTGAGAGAGTTTCTTCCAGATCACCGGAAGGGGTGAGACGTGGATAAAGACGAGACCCGCCCAATGTTGAAATCTGATTGAGAAACAGATTACGGAGGGAAACGATCAACCAAAAAGGATTGCATTTGTTTTTCTATATTGAGGACTAAAACGATGAGTGGATAGGATAGGATGGGAGTGGATAAGTAGGAAATTATTGTCTTTGTAAATCAGTTTTATAACTGAATTCTATTTTGTTCAAATACTTATATAAAATCAAAACTTTGTAACTATACAATTAGGTGATATTAATATTATAAAGGTAAGGATAATCTTCCAGGAAGCATGCAAACAATTTCAGATATTATTGGATTTGTTTGACTTTAGCCAAACACTATAAAGTTTGCAAATCTTTTTAAGATTATCCGTAGAACTTTATAATATCTAAAGTCGAGCCAGACGATCGATACACGTTGGGTGAATGTTCTCGGGGAACCTTGATCACGCCCAAACTTGTTGTTTAGATACCACTCAAACAAAGGGTAGCACCCATTTTGGGCATGACAATGAACCTAGGGATTATTCATTCACTTTTTTCTCAACCCTATGCACCGACTTCAGCTCTGTATCATTCCAAAATTTGGATATTTAAGTCGTTGATAGATGAGAACAAAACACGTTAATGAACGTTTCACGATTTTCAAGCTGGTTTCTAGAATATTGCAAGCTTAATATGCTACTCGCTCGACTTTTCCCTCATATCAAACCAAATCACAGTGATATTAGCATTATCACGAAACTGAGATTGCCGGAAGTAAAATTCGACGGTCACGTTTTACTATTAACCTCTCTAATTAACTTGCAGTAGTTAACTATATAATCATAGATTTCCACTATCCGAACCAGATGGTGGAAACTATTGATCCCCAATCATGTATAACAACTTGGTTGTGATAAGTAAGATTCTGTGAAACACACCATGAAAGTGCAAAGCTAGCCACGCAGACCAATTTTCCGTTAATTCATTCATTTATCAGCATATACCGTTTCATTTGTCTTCATGATTTTAATTTTTGGTTTATTTCTTTTCAAAGAAGATCACCCGAGTATGTGTTAGTAAACAACTAACAGTGTAACAATTTTAATTAGTTTTAGTTAGTTTCCTTCCTCGAAATGTGACCAAGTTCATAAAGCTTGTGTATTCGCTCATCAAGGTGGTATTATAAAACAAATTTTAAAAAATACAGCTAAATAATATTATATTTTAATTCCAGGAAACTTAATATGAACATTGTTATAGTTCGTACCAACAACAATGGCCGCATGGCGCTACGCTGATGGAATTGTCCACAACATGGCTATCATTATATATGCATGCATTATTAATTAAATTCCACAAGCTGTTCCACGCTTTAGAAATAGACCATGCACACATGCTAACACGTACCCCAGAAATTACCATAATAAGAAAAACTAGTGGGGGGGGGGGGGGGGGCGTAGGTGTGCCCGCTTGAAACGTGCGTGGCCAGTGGAAATTGAAATTTAGATTTGTGCTACTCAAACGTCGACCAGTTATTGCTGTTTAACGTCCCGTACCAACTGGAGCGCGAGTTTGATATGGAAACTGAAGTTTGAGGTCCCGGGTGGGGGGTGGTGGAGCGACGGCGCGGGAGGGGTTGGAGCGAAGGGCGGGGGGGGGGGGGGGGGGGAGGGCTCGGGGGAATTTTCGAGCACTAATTAGTAATTTCTAAATTTCGGGAAGCCATTCAGCTTTTTTTTATAAGCAAACAATGAAAGTGTTTGACAAGCAAAAGGTAAGCGTTAAGCGTACCATTAAAAAAGTTGAACGCATTGTGTGTTGTGAAAAGGAGCATTCGGATGGATACGAGTCTCAACGGTAAAACCAGAATGAAAGAAAATCATGAGCCAACTGGGGTACAACCCCCCCGTTAATCATCAGAAGAGCTTCCGTTTTATACCACACCACTGGTGCTGGTCTGTGTGGTATAGTCTGCACGTACTGTAGTAGACTCCTTCGCACAACACCATATTGTGCATGCACATAAGTCCCAGGGACAAAGAACTTGATATCTCAATCTCCCTAGTTGTGCTAATTGCTAGAAAATAATTAATTTGCTAGCCTCGAGTCACATTATTGCAGTATTGTTGAAAGTTATACTGGCAGATCTTTCAGGATTGGAATTTGATTTGTAAATGAAAGAAACCAAATTTAAGATAACATTATTAGACGTTATTTGGAAAACATATATTTGCAAGTTCTTTGTACTTTACATTTTAGACTAATCTACCACACATGTTTTTAGTTTTATAGTCCATATTCTGAACTCTCTGTATATTGTCTAGCACTTTCCACATTTGCCAGTGAAGTCGGAATAATGTTGATCTATCTGGCTCGATCAAAGCGAGGATTGAAAACAAGATGACTTCCATCCTTTCTCAACAGAAGGGGGAGGGGGGGAGAGGGGGCTAGCCAACTTACGTCCACCACTGGTCCTATCAAATAATACCGGCTGCTTTGGAAAGAATACAGCTGCAGTTTCTTTCGCGCCATGTGGGATATGCAACGGTGCAAGCATGCTATTTGCTTATCTGTTTAACCTTGCATACCAGCTGGTAATAGCAAAACAGACAGACCTCCAGTTTACGCCGAACTAGACAAATGAAGGAATGCACATGTGTTTATCGCGAAACAACGATGAATGCTTGCACATGCGAGAGTAGAGAGGCCATCCATAGAAGGTTTTGCCATGTTTTATAAAACAGCGCCAATAGTGTGAGCATCATCGGTATGAGCGACATCACGTAACAGTTTTGTTCTGTAATAGCCCCGAAATACTCAAACTTACATCCAAAATTAGGCAAATATACTTGTTGAAAGAATATGGAACTAGTAGAACAGACTGAATATCAATTACACACTACAGGACTACACTGTTCTTAAAAAATATATTTATTGCTAATATTTCGATCAAACTTGTTGAGATCAAAATTAAAGATTAAATATATTTTTTTTAAGAACAGTGAAAAGTTCTTAATTTAAACAATTGGCAAATACACTTGTCCCGAAACAACCTTACAGATGCTTTTGTCACGATGTAGTGATTCGTAACGAACCGGCGAGCCCCAATTTTCGAATACGGATCGCTGATTGGCCATGAATGAATCACTGACTATGACGAAAGCGTCGGTAAGGTTGTTTCGAGGCATAGTCAAGTATACAAAACGGTATTCGGGAATTGGGCTGTGAAAATCATCAAATAAAAAAATCACCTGTACGGCTACTAGAGGTATACAGTTGGGCATAGTCAAGCACATAGTTGCCACTTCGTTACAGAGTAGTAGCACACAAGCACATGGTCGCCACATCGTTACAAGTATGTAGCACATAGTCAAGCACATAGTTGCCACATCGTTACAGAGTATGTAGCACATAGTCAAGCACATGGTTGCCACATCGTTACAAGTATGTAGCACATAGTCAAGCACATAGTTGCCACGTCGTTACAGAGTATGTAGCACATAGTCAAGCACATGGTTGCCACATCGTTACAGAGTATGTAGCACATAGTCAAGCACATGGTTGCCACATCGTTACAGAGTATGTAGCACATAGTCAAGCACATGGTTGCCACATCGTTACAGAGTATGTAGCACATAGTCAAGCACATAGTCGCCACATCGTTACAAGTATGTAGCACATAGTCAAGCACATAGTTGCCACGTCGTTACAGAGTATGTAGCACATAGTCAAGCACATGGTTGCCACATCGTTACAAGTATGTAGCACATAGTCAAGCACATAGTTGCCACGTCGTTACAGAGTATGTAGCACATAGTCAAGCACATGGTTGCCACATCGTTACATGCAATTATGTAGCACATAGTCAAGCACATGGTCGCCACATCGTTAGAGTATGTAGCACATAGTCGAGCACATGGTTGCCACATCGTTACAGATTCTGTATAGTTGTGTGCGTGTTAATTGTAATCGATCGACTGTGAGTGACGTGAAATAACTGTTTAGCATGAACGGCAAACGCACAGCTCTGATAATCTTAGCCACCCCCTCGAGGAGTTTGATGGAATGGGCGACCGATACGCGGGTTCGAATCACGCGTGATGGAGAATGTTTTCGTGTTCGTCACGATCATTATTAGTGGCGCAATTTGTAAAATGTGTAATATATGCAAACTTCCCATTGATTCGACCTCTTATAGCCTCACTGCTAAGTAATACGTCCTTGTTCATCCCCCAGTAAAATTCTTAACATGTTTTTTTTTGTATTTATGTCGAAAACAGGCCGCAGTTTTTAATAGTTTAAAATAAAAGTGGGTTCTTAAATTTATCCTGCAGAAAACGTATTGCTTTAGGTGGAATTCACAATTGAAGATAATCCTTGCAGAAGAGTGATTCATATTATTCTGAAGGGGCAACGATTATTTGTAACAAATCATAAAGTTGCCGGTTTGAACCTGATACTCATTTTGATGCAATAAGCAACAAATCGAAAAATGGCTACTACTAAAACCAAGTGACAAACTAATTACAGAACACAGATCTGGTTATATAGATGACGGACACTTTAGTTGCTTGCGATTACGGCAAAAAAGCATTATAGAAAGTGGATTTAGATGAACGAGGAATACACATCACCATGCATTTTTACATAGTCCTAAGATGATAAGCAATTAGCATACCCATGCTAAAGTTCTTAGTTTAAATTACATTCTCAATGCGATGAACTATAATCTGTAATGCTTTAGTTTGACTTATCTAACCTACTAACAACACATCTAAAACTTCAGAACTAATTTCGGCTTATGTAATTATCTACTATTTCATTTCGACGGCACTAGGCATGCTGACAGCGGCACTGTTATTAAAAGTATGCAATTCGCTGAAATCGTTGTACATTCGCTCAATTTTGATGTCAATTCATTGCACCCCTTTGACTACTAGCGGAAAATTACTTTTTAGGACTAAAAATAAAATAAATTAGCAACCCAAACGTATATAGTATACAACACATTGCTCAGTTCATTCACATCCAGAGTGTACACAACACGCATTACGTGTGCACTGTGCATCTCCCATTGCAGCAAAGCCGGTTCAGTGGGAAATATATTCAGAGTAGGCCGGTCACGTTTACCTGATTATTGCTTGTGTTATAATTACTTTTCCCTTGGCAAAAGACCTGACAAAAAATTGCTACACTAAATGATTGACAGACAATGTTTCTATCATGACAGTTATGAAACACTCGTCTATACCGGTAACAAGGTTGTATTTCATTTGTCAGTGTCACATCGTGGCACTGTCAGTGACACTTATAATCCCAAAGTTTATAAACTCGCACATATTAATAATTCGTTGTTGATTTCATCCTAAAAATGGTAGATTATTCACGAATTACGTAATGAAGTACACCACTAAAAGTTAGAAACAGCGAAGCTGACCTCAAATTCAATCCCGAAAAGCACCTAAACTTATAATGAAGCACGTTAATTAATAGAGATTAGTGAGTCATACATTCTGCACCATTGAGATTCGCGCAAGCCCTGGGGCATTTGTCGCGCTGCGTGGGTTGACGAGGCAATGTCACCTGCAGCAAGCAGAACAGACATTTAAATGGTTTAATTAATAATTAAATGACAAAACCAAAGAGTTAGTGTTCCGCTGCTGTAACAGTAAAACGTAAAATCGTGTTTCGAAGTCGGTGAAGTCGTTAACTCCAATTTACGAGCGGATTAGTATTATTAAAGTCGACGAAAGAGGATAAATTAAAATATTATAGAGGTGCAATTATTCTACACACCCAGAGAAAGGAATGATTAAATCGGGGGTTTATATCAAATATGTAACTTCTGTGCTGATGTTCAGTGATATGTTCCTTTTCTAATTAATTAAACCCGTAGTTCTACGAACATGTCGAGCATATAATTCAAATGACATACTATAAATTACAGACCGATTCAGCTGTTCTAGACATCATTAAGAGAACTATATGAAGAACGTAAAGAAGACTTTCAGCCAAATGATCTCCTTAACAACACTTGAGGCAATCAATACACTTTGAGTCGAACTCATTGCAGTGTCGCTGTGTGGATAGTTTGAGCTCGCCGACTACGCGTGAAGAAATTTCTCGAGAACATATGGGTGGGGTAGAACGGGGTGGAATAGAAGGGGGTGGGTGAAAGTATTTTCGCTTTCTGGACTTTGTGTTGCTGACTTTGGGAGTTTAGTACGGTCCGTGTGTTGTGTCGTTGGAAGTGTACACTTTACTGTGAGCCTGTGTAAAATATTGATTTTTGGGGTGACCAGTTCCTACCCCCCTCAGACCGTACAGCAGTTGTTTAGTCTTGGGATTTGAAACAGAAACCAATATGGCAAAGCAAAATAAATATAAAACTGGCGCACGTATTTGTAAGTGAACGCTTATACATACGTACATGCATATTCGCTCAACAAGGTTATGTCTAGCCCAGTAGCATCACGTGCTTTGATTGACGATGCAGAGAGGCTCATCGGAGGATGAATGATTGACACACGGTTCTCGAGCCACATATGAGACTTGTTCTAAGCACTCACAACTTTGAAAACAAGCCTGGCAAGTAGCTATTTAAGCTTGTACAAAGCAAATTAATGTTTGCTTAACCTGTGGGCACGTATAACTAATTTCACTTAAGAATAATTAGCTATCTGTGCTGTCTGTAGGTATGCCTTTAGAAAGCTTATTGTACTAGGCTTTGTAGTAAGACACTCAACCATAAACCACACACCCGCTACCGAAAAGCAGATCTGCAATGCCTTGGTTTACTTTTCTAACGTATATGCATAGCGATGTTAAGCTGTAAACTGGCCAGGAATTACATTTAAAATGATTTCAAAACCTTATGACCAAACCACTACATACACAATATACATCCTAATGCATAGTGCATATATAGTAGTGGCTTGGCCGTGTTTTAATCCTTTTTTGTGCGTGAACGTTCTAAAAAAATGTATTTTGAAAACAATGAAACAAAAGGATTTTAACCGATTTCAACATAACTCGAGACAAGCTAACATATTAAATCAATGGCGCATCCGTTGCAGTTTTCCCCGTTGCAATCAAACATCAAGGAATTGTTCTCTTCACACTTGGTGACGCGTTCTTTATTGACAAAACCCAAAGTTGACATATCTGCAATCAATATTATTCACAATTAACTTGTATTGAGCTAACAGAGAACAAATAATGCCACATAGTTACGTTTACACCCCGGAACGACCCAACATGCAGCTGTACGAAAACCCACGGTGTCTCAAGCGAAGAGCATCAACTGCCATTCATCCACGCAAGTTTTGCTCAAATCCTTATGATTGTTTTTCATAATGTATACTATACATGAAATCAATATGGAAACAGTTTAGACTTTCTATCGTTTGTTTTGCTGAACCTTATCGAACGGGTATTCTTACTATTAAGACCGTGCAAAATTAACGAGTTTTTTTTTTTTTAATAATATCTTGAGGGTGCTACACAACAAAATATTGAAAAAGTTGGTTACTATAACTAACATTTAGTTTCGTAAGAACTTAACACTATGGATAAAAAAAGTTTTAAATATTTTAATGATTACGGGTGTTATTTTGGAAGCCAATTAAAAGAATTTGTAATTAATTCGTACCCAAAATGTAAACCGTAATGGTCGCTATAATTAAAAATTCTTCCATCCATGTTTAGTTCGCATGAAACTTAATGTTGGTTAGTAACCACTTTTTAGATAATATTTGATTGTTCACGGTTTTAATAGAATTGAAACTCACCTTTACCGAGAACAATGCGAAAACACGTCAAGTCCTACCGACCTTCTAATAGTATTACAAAATAATGCCTGGGTTTACTCTTCAGACAGACGGACGGACCCTAGGCTTGAAATGTGTTCTCAATCGATTCTGCATCTGCCTTGTCCCCTTCACAACTCGGCCGATGGGCGGTTCACCCCAGTGTCACCTGCTTTAATTGTTCCTGTCACTTCCACTCCTCGAACACAAATTTGTTCCAATTCAAATTTCCAATCACTCTGACTCAAAATGAGGCCCGACAGGCTTTATGGGAACGTGGATAGGCAGGCGGTACAGCATTCCTTTATCGTGTACATCTCATATTACCCTGAGACGTAACGAAACACTACGGGTTGCCATTCACGTGCACCTAAACGGTATTTGCATACAGAACATGGTTTTGTGAAGTGTTTTCAAACTCTGAATGGCCCGTATGACAGTTTTGCGGCAAACTTGATCAATTAGGCACATAGGTCGTAGAATCCCTACTGCCGTTGACGTGCCTCACTATTCATTAATGTGTATTTCGGGACATTTCCACCGACAGTCTCTCGCGTGAGCAATGGCCACTTCATCTATACACACGGTGGTTCATTATGCACGATATCAATAATACAAATTATCATCAACAGATATTTAATTCGGTTATGGATTCGTAAAAAATCATTGTAATCCTTAACGAACGGCAAAATTAATATTAAAGCCTCGCCGAATCAACGTCTTTATAGTTTGTAATCTTTGGTAACATCTTGAGAACGCTTCACAATATTGTCACAGTGATAAGTGAGCATGATGTAGTATTATATCGTAAGAACAAGAACTAAAACCTGGATTTATATTTTTATTGTTATGGGAAAATTCAGTTATTAATTGCAAAATTATTTACAACATCAATAATAACGATCATTAAGTAATTGACACTTTTTAACCTAGTTTTTAGTTCTCACGAAACCACATTGTCAAACCATCTATCCTGTTTTCAATATTGTTTAGAGCTCTACAGATGCGTTTTCTTTAGTGAGACTACTTCGTCCAACTAGAAAAAACGGAACTAATGGATTTTACAAAAAAATTACAAGGCGATCATAAAACGTAAATTGGTTCTATGTCACCGCGTTGTAAAGATGATGCTTAGAGTTTTAATGGCTTTTAGCTTTAATTAAAAACGTAGGATAAAACCTTGCAATGCAATATATGCAAGCAATAAAATATGGTAATTCCGAACATACACTTTGCAGTTGCACAGAACATCATGATTGGATTGTCAAGCTTACGATTTGTGAAACACACAGTCAGCGTTCTAACCCTCAGATAGTGCAACGCGGATGCAACGTGGTGCAGACAACGTATAAACCTGAGCGTAATTCCGCCCTCGGGGTGAGGAGACAGGCCATGTTTCCATTTTCCGCTTATAGCCACACGCCAGCCAGCTAGCGTTTCTCTCCTAAAATGTTTGAATAAGAAGTATTATTGCTGACGTCTTCATGCCAAGAGGGTAGCAAAACGTCTGGGGGTCAAAACCACAAGGGAAATCGACCGAGGTGCTTTACGGGATCATGACTTGTGTGTTAAATTAAAAAATAATCAATTTTACGAGATGAAATAGGTTTTTTCAAGGGAATAGTAAAGGCGGCCGTGCAGAGTTATATAAGGAAATGGCCGAGGATCGCGCGGGGATTTGACATGAACTGATAAAGGCAGTGTGAGATTTTATCTCAGAGATGTGAGCGAGGGCGGGGATCGTGATGGATTCTACGCATTATGAATAGCAAAAAAGTAATTCAACCAGCAATAAAGGCATAAACTAGCGACTTAGTGAAATATGGGAGCAGCTTGGCAGGTCATACTGTGCCGCCGCGTGAACGCATACCCGAAGACATATGACCGAACATCTTTTCACGTAAAGACGCGATGCGAAGGGAAAACTATTGAGGTATTAGAGACGAGACAATTGCAAGAGCGTCTGTTAAAGTGGTTCTACAGCAACCTTGTGGATGTTGACGTAAGAGATAGAGGAGTCAATTCAGTTGGTGAATATGCCTCACTTATCTACGACGTTGGTAGCCACAAGGTTACCGTGGAACGACTTTATATGTGATTATTCCTCCGTATATATAGAATACATAATATTCAGCCCGAGGATGGAAAGTCGTAGTGCATTCAACAGATAACGCCATTCCCTTCAATAAATGAATCCCCCCATCACGAGGCTATAGTTATCTCAAGATTGTGTACAGATATGCGAACAACGTCAAGGTCCACGACTTAGAATACGATGGGGATGAATGAATGATTGATGAATGATGAAGAAAGGGAGAATGGCCATCATGTTAGCACGTGTTCGCCACCCCTACGAAGCCACCTGGTTTTATATGCGGAAAAAGTTAAACCGATCGTCAGTTCAAGCCGGTGGAGGAACCTGATCTAGGGTGGGATCCACACGTGTGCTGACACGGGAGAACCCTACTTCAAGGGCATTAACATTTCCTATGACATGAATAAAACACTACGCAAAGAGCATTTCTAGCAAATATGATCTTTTGTGAAAATCAACACTTTTTTTACTTGGTTGGAGCGTATGCTACTTACGAGTTATGCGAAAAATACCGCGAACACCTACCCACAAACCATATATGCATTTTGATACGTGATTTTTTGTATACACCTTACCCTTACTATAATCGGGTCACTATAGGCGTTCTGTAACAAGTATCTATATCTGGGGCAATACATTTTATTTTATTTTACATCACCGGTACAAATACTATCTCCGTACCGGCAAGGAAACCAAACCGTAGAAGACAAAATGTTTCAGGTAATTACTTCGAAACACGCAGCAAACACGTGCATATAGATATTGTATATACAAAACTAAGCATCCAACATTCGTAAGTAAAATATACGCCGGATTTGAGCAAACAGTCGGAATATCGAAAACTCCTCTCAGTATAATCTAGGTCACACGCTTCAAAAGAATTATGTCGTTCATTTGTAGACATATGCAGCATACACAACCTCCCCTTACCAAACATCAGCATTGTGTGCACAATTTTGCTCACTCGCACGGTATTAACACTTTACACTATGACGTAACGAGAGTAAATCAAATGATTGGCCAGCCCCATAACGGCGAGCAGCTTGATCCTTAAGCTCATTCAAATCCTCCACATCGTCGGGATTAGGTCTGAAAGTAGCGACTAATCCCCGCATGGAGCACGTGATTGGTGCAATGAGCGCCAGATTAGGGCGCATGGTCATATTCGACTATATGAGAACCGACGCTTTTAAATCCAATTTGTTGTGATCGTGCGTGCAAGGACGTTGCCATGGTTTCCACGCGACAATGGTTGGTGTCGGATTTGCAAAACGATGGTTTGTTGTAACGAGAAGTGACAGAAAACATGATTCACTAGATTGTGTGTGTGTATATGGATGTGGGCACAAGTCGCGTTATCGAGGAAAAACGACCACTCGCGTCAAATAAAATTTTAAAATTTGTTTGTACAATGTGGTTGAATGTAATAAATACAGATTTCGGAATATCCGTAAAATGTTGAGGAGTGATGGTTATGTACGCATGCTTCAGGCAAAAATGAATACGATACAAAAGTAACAATTTTTCAATCAATAATTGACATTTGGTCAGTTGAGCTAGGTAGAAGAGAATGCATTGTGGGGACGATAGTATAGACTGGTATAACAATAACTACACTGTTGTTTATGATGTTATAGCAACGGAATAATGTTAATGTTATAACAATATATAGCGAAATAAAAATACATTGTTCTGTATATACATTTATATTGATCTTGGTCTTCTTTCAATGGTACAGTAGTTCGTTTTGTTGTTTTGTTATTCCTGACACGATTTTTCATTACTAATTGTATAGTCTAGTTCTATTTACTGTCCATAAAAAAATAATAATAAATACATTAACAAATACACTGAATACCACTAAAGTTAGGTTATATTGGGAGTTATTGATTGTTATGTTATAGATAGAATATTACAATGAAGTAATAGTAAATGAGGTAAGGTTACACTTTGTACCACTGTAAACTGGAAAGTATATAAATGATATGAACTATGCAAACAGTATCTAGCAAGTTCTGTTTACAGGTAAACAAATTGCAGCCTTATACACTGTCATCTAATTCGGTCCAGTCACTTCAAACTATACACAGTAATACTTCGTACAACGATACTTCAATCAATTTAGACGCTGATGCGATAGGTCTCGTCTAGTACAGTCGTGATTACTTCATGTAAATCGTGGTTGCCAAATTTTCAATTAGTCTTACTCTTACAACAACATAGCCAACGCGGAGAAGCATCTTGAAAAACTAACAGAGATTCATTATAGCTACAGACGTGTTCTACTTTGAGTATATTGTTACAGTTTTCAAATACAACGAGCTGAAGACTTTTCAATTCGTTCAATAAATGTACGTATGAATAGAATTAGAGTAAATGTCACGTATTTCATTTGTAATTCGAACAATGAGTTTTCCTGTTTTCTTTAACAAACTAGTTGGATATTTTGTGTGTTGTTATTTTTCTTCCAAAGCAGAGCAAAACTCCATACGCGACTAACGACATAATGACTAAAGTAAACATTCTAAAGTATTTTACGCCATTAAAATATTAATATTTTAAGTGGACGCGCAAGGCTAAACTACGGTTTTAAAGTTAAACTTAATGCATATTTTATAACAACGTTTAACCGAGGAAAATATGAACAGTATACATTAAAACTTGTTTTAGTCGCCGTCGATATATCCGTAATTAAATCTAAAATTACGTTGGGTACATATTAAATAAACAATAAATCATAAAATGAAGCAATCTTCAAATGCGAGAAGCGTATGATTGTGGGCACATTACTTACAAAACTCATACCAATAGTGCAGCGTTTTAATAGACAGACTAGCAACGCAGGATATTGTTTGGTGCCGTGTTCTGAGACCGATCTTGTCACATCTAGCTAAATAATTCCCTTCATTTCGCTGTTTTTATTACATAAGCCAACGACCCATTTCATTCCGCTTGGAGATCGTGAAAGCTTTGTTGACATCTGTTCAGATTAGGAAAATGCGTTAATTAATAAGAGGGCGAGAATATGCCTATTAAGCCGTTAGAGGATATTATATTTTCTATGTGAACACGTTGCGAACGTCGGGAATTATGCTAAGCTGTAAAATATCCAATCTTCAGCAACGAAATTTTAAACCTCTCTAAAAGTCCTTAATTACGCATCTGGTATAATATACATTGCATGCTCCCTCCAATATGAGCTTTTTTTTCTTTTTGGCTTTCCAATTATTTTCAAATCAACAAAGCCACAAAATTGCTGCCGTGTTGCACTTCGAATACTCGTTTGTTCGCTGTGTATATTCTCAAACTGAAAAGTACTTAATTAAAATACCCGACTCGGGCTATACTCGAAAAAATATACGAATGAAAGTACGCATCCTCCGGAAACTTTTACTGTAAAAAGCACTTTAAAATTGTATTTCCATCTACAAAAAGTTAAATGATGTTTTTATTGCTGATGCCCTTCCATGTCGTTTCCTTGCCTCCAACTGCGAGGCAAAGTAATATCGAACCAAAATTAAATTGTTAACAAGTATAGTAGAGCACAGTGCACACGCACCTTGGGAGCTGTGACCTAACTTGTTACATCCAGGACCGCATTAACAAGAAACCAAAGAACCAGGATGCTAACGGTTTTATGATATTCTTCAGCAACCATCGACGTACTTTGTACAATGTACATTTAACAAAAACAAACAAATATTATAACAGTATATCCACTCATAGTCTACATTGCACAAGGGCATCATAAGTAACCGTAAAGCAATGAGATAAGAACAGAAAACACCCTAAATAGTTACAATGCTATGATACATAGCGTATATGATGCTAAACGTACAATGTGTAAGATAAGCCTCTTCATTTTAATTTAGTATATGACCAAAGGGTTCTTATCCAAACATTATATTTGAGAAATAAAAATTTGATTTGCTCTTACGAGATTACTGAAAATAATAAAGGGACGAGTTTCAGACACGATGTCTTTAGAAAACTGTTGTATTTCAAAGTTATGATTGTTTAAGAAACGTATAATTTGTATTATAGGCCTAGACATAAAATAAAAGTGATCTACAGTAGAGGACAAGATGGTTATAGGTACGTACAAACATAATAGGGAACGAATAAATATATCTTTGTTAAACAGGGATATACGCAGAAAAAAGAATTTTTATAAAAATACCATTTATGAATAAATGTTTCGTAGCCTACTAATTTGTGAATGAATTCTCTGACAATTTTCTGCATATTCTTTACTTCGAGACGCATTTGAATATGCCAGTTCATTATATTCGCGCCTTAGACGCAAATTAACGATTACACAACTGTGCGATGTCCTAAAGTAGAGGTTAGGAACCCTCTGCCGGATTTCATCTTCTTTTATGCGCCACTTATCTCAGTTTAATCTACGGAATAGAGACGGTTTTTACAGCATTTCTCTATATAGAGACAGGTTGAGTTTTCTATCGCGTGATGCTAAGTGTGTACAATGAGAAAATACACCATAATCTGCGTATGTAATTAGAATGGACTAAAACAAAATAATGTAAGTATTAATTTAAGCCGATCGTCAGGAAAGACGCCACAAAACGTACAAAAAAATGCTTAGATAATTGCCACAGAACACAAAAGCAGTGTCGGCGCAAAGAAATGAAGCATGATCATTATTTATATAGGTGATGACTGAAGAACAGGGAGAATCAAAAGGGGAATTATCCTTTTAGAAAAGCAATTACACGTTGAATCTTATACGTGTATTTGCAACACAATCAAATGCAAAGGCTATCGACACAACCAAAGGAAATAATATCCAGCTATACAAACGAATTATAATTGCCTGCTCAAGTTATTACTTTACAATGTAAATAATAAGGTACTTAGAGAATAAGCTTCTTTATAGCCGGTTCCTTGTTATTGATTCTGTGTGTATGATAAGAAATTAATTAAGGATAGTACGGTAGCAAAAATTCATTAGAGTTCTTATTTTATTTCTATTTGATAGCACAAACTAATTAAATCGCAATCACCAACAAAGCGAAAAGGCAATCTATCTTCATATTAATCCATAAAGTTGATGCGGATAGATTGACTCGGGTAAGTTTTAATATCGGTTTTAAATTAACTAGGAAGAAAACATTTCCAATAAGGTAAAGAATCAGCAGGGACACAAATTATTGGATTTAAACAATAACATATTTTATACTGTTTTACAAGTCCTACAGAAAATTAGTTTGAGATCTTCATTCACATAAGCATATTGATTCTTGATTCTATACAACTTCTTAACAAATATATAAGTGAAACATTCACATAAGCTGAAGCATATTGATTCTACATCAACTTATAAACAAATATATAAGTGAAAAATATACTAAGAATGAAATAAAAATGGCCAAGAAGAGAGGTTTGTTTTGAAAAGCTGAACGTCGCGTACTCATCCATCACGTAATGCTTGGAAATAACATCAAGTCAAACTGAATATTTACAGTAATTTATTATTCTTTATCGGTTGGGTAAAAATCAGAGAAGAAAATGAAACGCGATGTCATACCCACTAACATGTATAGGATGCGCGTACGTAAGTTTTGTTTTCTTATTTTTATCAAATTTAAATCTCTCCATCTAACAGAAACACCCGCCGCGCGGCGAGTCGAATGGGAAATCCACTTGTCACAAATTGTCTTCAAAGCCCAACTTTTATCTCGAGCTTTGTCTCTCTCCTGTCATAAGCGGTAACGCGTCTACCTATACAAGGTACTCTTGATAATCACACTTGCCACGAACTGACAGCGAACGTGGAATGGCTCTCACAAAATCAAGCTCAAGTGAATAGACCCATCTACATTTTTACTTGCCACTCCTTTCTCTTACACTTACGTCCTTTGACGGAAACTTTTTAGAAAAATTGCGAATTCTTTTCACGGTTCGTAAAAACCAATAATAATTCTGTCTCTCTCGCTCCTCGCTCGTCCATGCTTCGGTTAGCACGCGAATCGGAACCATTTTCATTTTTTCCTGAATACAAAATATATTCGTCTACTTCATGTATTCAAGAATAGTAATATAATAAAACCCTACGTGCTAGAGACTTAGAGTACAGAACTCATAGAGTCAAACACAAAATAAGTTTTCGTCAAAGCACACATCTCATTTTGTATAAGCGACATTTTATCCATATCTTGCACTCTGTTTAAAAAGCTGGGACATCTCATTTCCCGAGCGACTTCTCTAATTTCACTTCAAGTTAGCCACAACGCGAGCTAGACGGAAGTAACGTAAGCTGAAAATATATAGTCAGTGCCTACATTACCATTTCTCAGATCTCCAACTCAGTTTCACACATCTCAACAACTTCATCCCTTCCGTTCTCGGCTCTTCTTATTTCCTGTGCTTGCAGCAAGAAGCTTGCACGGCCATAGCGAAGAGAGGGAAATGAGTTTACCCAGTCAATACTACACATACCATGTTATTACAGCATATCACGCCTATGTAAACCAGTAGACTACGCATTGTGTACACACACACTCAAGTTTTGTGTAAGTTATGTTGTGTTTAATATTGTTAACAAACTTTTCTTGACTCAGAAATGATCAAACTATTATCAAAAAATAGCAAGAGACACGTAAATAAATAAATCATGAATTAAATAAATACATAATTGACAAATAAGTAAATAAATAAATAAATAAGTACATTTCTTGGAATGTGGATGGTAACAAACAATTGAATGGTATAAAAATAATTCTAATGGTGAATTCACGACCTTGCGTTGCGCTGAGCTGAGCGTTGGACTTTGTTGCGTTGCGTTGCGTTGGCTTCATCATCTGTTCACGACCTTGCTTTAAACTACAGCCTTCTCGACAGATCAAACCGCGGATTCAAGGTCTACTTGATTTCCGATCAAGTGGGCCTTACGTGGATTGAACCCAAGGTTCGTCGATCTCCTGGCGGAGGTTCGGTAAACCTCAATGTAAAAACTTGGGAGTTTGACGTGTCCCCGCCAGGGGATTTACGGACCTTGGATTGAACCGACGTTCGAGAAGGCTGTGCTTTAAACCGAGTATCCCGGATCATACATGTCGGGAGGATCATGAAGGTTTTGCTTTGCGTTATTGCGTTGGAAAGTTGAACTAGAATCAATGTTGCAGCATCGCACAGTCGCGCACTGATGATGCTCATGATTGGTTGCTAGGACTTCAAAGTTCAAAGTTGCGTAGCGCAACGCAAGGTCGTGAATTCACCATAACTCTCTTATCGAGCTCGAGACTATCCAGGTCGTTTCGTGCCGACAATTACATCATAGATGCATAATTATAGTGGAGCAACTTCCTATGCCCCCCCCCCCCCCCCACCCCCCTCGCGAAAATTTCACGGGCCCCCTTATCCCTTACCCCTCTTAAATAGTGACAAGTGTGTTGTGTCAAGTTCAAGTGTGTATTTATGTTGCTTTTCAAAACATCGCAACAATGAACTACCCATACACAAGTCGGTATTAAACACATATTGGTATAAAAAAGTAAATTTTAGTTTGTGTAGGTTCACAGACACACGTTATTATATTTCAAAAGTTCGTTTAAAAATTTTTCACACGTTCGCTCACGAAACGC
This sequence comes from Isoperla grammatica, assembly GCA_945910005.1. NCBI lineage: Eukaryota > Metazoa > Arthropoda > Insecta > Plecoptera > Perlodidae > Isoperla > Isoperla grammatica. Next base: position 28,573,719 of record OX246739.1, read on the forward strand.
CGAAAACAATCCAATAAAAACACAACAATAAAATTACTCACAGATGTGACCAATTTTAAAATATGTATCGGTGAAAAAAATACACGCGTGCATATCCTCGTCTGGTAATCGCATTTAGCGCACATCGCTCGGGGGATGGGGGAGGGGGGGGGGCTTAATTATGCTCGGCACTCATGTAGCGGTGGTACGGTACACTACAGCCTATATAGCTAGGTGAGTGCATGGCGCGGAAGTGATGAATTGGTCGGACAAGGCACTACTACGCCCAGAGCATGATTATGTAAAGCCGACACTGACCGACCGACGGATTCCACTATAGACCATTGCACACGGAAATCAAATACTAGTAGCGAGCCTATTCGGGTACTCATGTATGTGTGTGTGTGTGTATGTGTGCATTGCAATAAACATATTCGTTTTACTCTGTAAGTTGTACCTATGAAACATTGGAACGTTTGGGCTCCTGCCAATCGCGCCAAATGGAACAACACCTCATTGCTTGCTGTAATAATGGGCACAAGATCCACGACGCAGTTGTAATCGTCTGAGGACGGAGTAGGAAGGGTACTCCGAAAATTCACTGTTTTTTTAAAGTAAGTAAAGTGACTATTGGTACAGCTTTACATTATTTTGTGTGTATTTTTTTTTAACATTTATTCCGGGTCAATAAGTTTCTGTGTGTGACACATATAATAATGGGTACAATACAATAGTATAGTATCTTGTACAAGAATATTTTCTACAAGGGAAGTTTCCTCACTTACCGACAGAGGTGCGGCTAAGCGGTCGTGGGTTCGATACCGGATCGATTAAATATCGATTAGATATCGATTAAATTAGAGTTCCCCATGCTGAAAACCAGTCTTGTTACTGAGTGGGTAGACTCTAAATGTGATTTTGTTTACTTATTTAACCAAGAGTCCAAGACATTAGTACACTCTACACGGTCCATTCGGCTCGTTCTACTCGGCGCTATTCAGCATCCCGAACGCACAAAAATACTACATCCAAAGCGCACTAAAACTATTCGTATAATCACTAACAAGGCAACTGACTATATAAACTAATTTAACTCGACATTGGAGTGCCGAACCAAACTTGCCATTTACATCGAGCACAGAATAACACTCCCCTCAGATTAACAATCTATGTGCTTCTGTACTAATCAAGAGAAAGTGGGGCATGTTGATGTCACTGTGAGTGTGACTGAGCAGGCTTCGTCAGCACGCTGACAACCGCATACATTTTAGAAGTCATCAAGCGAGCGGAGTTGATCGGTGGTGTGTCCATTCCATCCATAGTATAGTGGAAAACTGGAAATCACCTTGCACCTCTATATACCTATGTGTACGGCTCCTGTTGTTGGCTTTATACGTCTCTACTAGCGCTATTATGCGATTCGACACGACGGATGGATGATATTGATAGATGAGAATGAAGATAAAGGATGGACGACTTTAGTTGTACGGGAATCGAACCGACGGCCAAGAAGATTCGAGACGACTCATATTACAGACAGTATGAGTGATAAATGCTCGAAATTACGGAATAAAATAGTTTACTTTCGACTTCATAACCGTTACAAAAATTCATGCCGTTTTTTACAGTCAAAGATAAAAAGAAATCCAATACCGTGCATGTACGTATATTTTCATTTGGGAAGTATTCAGAAGGGGAAGTACTATTTATTTACCGTCAGAAATTGCATGAGGAGATTGTACAGGGCAGATAACATAATTAGCAACAATAAGGTATAGACTTGCTTTGATTGTTTATGTTTTGCTTACGATTAAACGCGTACATTATCTTCGACAGCCATAACCGTGTTTGCCTCCCACGAAACTTAGTCATCCTGGGAAGTTATTTTAAGCCTTCTAATGAGTATTACAGTTACAGCAATGCTATAGCTTTAGCCTTGACAGGAATCATTTTCATTCAATTGGCTATTAGAAGAGAGCTGTCTCAAAAGAATTAATGACAGCGACGAATTTCGCCTTGGAGAGTGGCAGGGGGGGGGAAGTATACACTCAAATTTGTATCACCCCTCCTTGTTTTTCGCGATGATATTTGATAAATTTTTTTGTACTGCACAACAATAACATCGTCTTACTGAAATACATATTGATCGGTATGTCCACCCATTTGTGCTAGAATAAACGATAATAACCATAACAAAAACCAATATTTACGTTTATTTCGTCCAAATCCGTTCACTCGAATCACTATCCAATGTTAGGCCTACTCTTCTTTTATTTCTATCCAAAATTAACACGAACGGATTAGCCGATTGCCAACTGATGAAACGACGATGCTAGAAGCGTGTCGTATAATCGGGATTACACTGTTTGGTCGCGAGAGTGTGGCTGCAACTCAGTTGAGTAAATTACCAACATGGTAGAAGAGGGACACCAAAGCAAAGCAGCATGCTGCCAGATTAATGGACCGAAATAATGGAGCCAAACCGTTTGGCAAAATCCAAACTCCTCCATTTACTCCAATTTGGGTCGTGTGTGCTTCTGATGTATACTTTATTCCGGAGAGCTAAATCGTTGAGCTCTTATACCCCATTGGATGCAGTATTTTATCAGCAAGAGACGCATCAATAAATGACTGATAAATAATAAAAATACATTAACACGTGCATGTTTGTTTATAATGCATACTTGATTCCAGAAGCTTCTGCCTTATGAGCAACCCAATAAAAAATAAATAAACCTCACATGTACGTTTATACTTTGAGACACGACCTTTTTGTTAAGCTAGGCGCAGTTTATCATGAATAGAGCTCAAAAACAGGTGTAACTAATTAGTAATTAATAATCAAAGACACAAATTATGAAGGAATAAGAAAACCACATTGCATTCCAGTAAATTGACTGTGTTTTCGACAATTATATGAAACAGCGTAACTTATACTCTTATACTTCTTGCCAAGTTTGTACTTGGTCTTACTTAAAGTAGGAAAGTGAGTCATTGTCGACGTCTGAAATGCAAACTTCCCGAGACCATGTCAGGAAGTTTGGGAAACAAATCTATGCGTTCTTGAGCACTCCATTTGCAAACTTCAAAATCACATGCCGCTACATGCACAACCAAACGTATTTGGAACCATACATTTTTGTTCTAAACTATCTATACATCAACTCTAAATATATCACATTCTATGTTTAGCATAAATACCTATTATAACTTAGTCACAACGTATATAATAGCATAAGATGAGCCTTGCTACAGGGCTGACATCACATGACCAACTTCGTTAGTCTAAAAGTTGTGTAAAATTGATACAGTTTTCAAGAATGGAAATTTGCGAGTCAAGTATATACGCAAGTATGAAACGGATCCAAGTTTGCAAGTGCGCTATAACTAAACTCCAATTCGGACACGTCCCAGGATTGGCGATAGCGTGACTCGAAGCCCGAAACCAGAAATCAGAATCGAAGATATACGCGGTACTATATATACGCAATTAAGACAATCACCCAACAGACTCGTTGTCCCTTGGTTGTGAGTTCGATCCCCGCCCGTTGCGTGAAGAGATTATACGTTATGAATATTGCCGTTTTGGGCACCATGGAGCCGTAAGCATTTAGTTTCGTAACAGATAAACTATTCTTATATTATATATATATATATATATATATATATATATATATATATATATATATATAAAAATACTAATAGGTAATTATTATTTTTTAATAATTATTATATATTAATATTATAAAATATTTTAATAATAATTATGCATTAATAACATTATATATTAATATTATAAACTATGATCCAAATTTTATATATATATATGTTATATATTAGTTTTCAGGTTTTCGCGGACATGTGTACCTGTTGCAACTTTCTGGGAATTGTTGCCGCGAATAATGTACTAAAGAAGGAGGCCCTGACTTACCCTTCCCTTCCTGACTTTCCCGAAACGTCAGGAAGGGAAGGGTAAGTCAGTGCCTCCTTTAGTACATTATTCGCGGCAAAAATCCCCAGAAAGTTGCAACAGGTACATATATATATACATATAAATAAATATTAACATTTACTATTTAGTATTTACCAAGTGGCCGTTTTCCCGCGGCAAATTTAGATGTCAAGTGTGACGTCATGAACTGTTGGGAAAGTCCGAGGGAAAGTAATCCTCACATCATTTGGCAAATAAAGAAGACAACCAGGCATAAAAGCTCTCCACAGTGATAACCCCCGTGATTAGACGGCATAAGCTAATAATACATTATGACACATTAATTTAAATTAGAATCCGTTGAAATTATTATAGCATGATTCCGTCCTATAACGCACAAGTCCAACTCGATATTTCCTCATATTCACGTGTTAGTATGTAGATGTACAGAGTAGTCCCTACGTCAGAGCTATAATAGAAGAGGGTCGTCAAATTTCTCAGGTGGTCGCCTGTGGCTGAATCACGTCAACACAAGCCTCCGGTACTTCCGGTAAATCACATTTTTAACGTCTCTATCCAAAATCAATCAACGCCGAAATAAAACAATAGGCCTACCGTGCCAAACATAATTATACGACCATTACAAGAAAATCCGTCTCTTGTCAGACATTGTTTCGGGAAACATGTCCGAGCTTCGTGGGATACCTGCGAACTCGTAACATACCACACACCGAGTATTGTGGGTTCGAGTCCCACGTTCATGGATCTTGTGTAACTCATCCGTCATCAATCAATGTCTGCGTTCCTTTCAATATGTAAATACAGGTATTCAGAAATATTAATATAAGGTGTTGTCTTTGTTATCTGCATACGCGTACGTATTTGATTGTTCTAGAGCCATGTAGGCAGTTGATGATAATATTTGGGATTCAAGCTTACAGCTGCCTTTTTCTAACAGTGATACCTTAGCAAATAAATTTGTGTTGTTACGGCTAACTGAACAATACGTACGTATTAACAAATTGAATATAAGACAATAAATAAATCAATCTGCCAATAATCACATTCTAACAAACATTGCACATAACACACAAATACAAGCCTAAGTTCTGACTAATGTTTTCATTATGATTTGTGTTTTGAGGGCTGTGACATGACTATAGTGCAATGAAGCTTGTATAATTCTGAGTGCAATTTCATTAACGCACAGTATATATAAAATAACTCGTGGAAAACTCTCAGCTTCGTTCTCTCAGACACCCAATCCAACGAGGTCCGTTTCAATGGAGAGCATTGCGAATATATAAGATTTCTGGTCGGGATACATCCCAAGTGGATGACACAACATACAGACAGACAGACAGACAGACAGACAGACAGACAGACAGACAGACAGACAGACAGACAGACAGACAGACAGACAGACAGACAGACAGACAGACAGACAGACAGACAGACAGACAGACAGACAGACAGACAGACAGACAGACAGACAGACAGACAGACAGACAGACAGACAGACAGACAGACAGACAGACAGGCAGACAGACAGACAGACAGACAAGCAGACAGACAAACAGACAGACAGACAGACAGATAGACAGACAGATAGACAGACAGACAGACAGACAGACAGACAGACAGATAGACAGACAGACAGACTGACAGACAGACAGACAGACAGACAGACAGACAGACTGACGGACCCATCAAAGAGGGCACTGGGCACACTATTACGTCACGGATTGAAATGCCATTAGCCGGATGAGACTATAACTTTTGCACGGAACATCCAGGCGAGCGTTTACCAAACGTTCACATCTATTAAACATGATGTTAGTTAGTTGTATTGTGCTCATACAGTACTGAACTGTACTGTACACTCCCTTTCAGACAGAAGAGCGACGAGTGTGAATCATTTACTGCCGAATCATCATCGTCATCCTTGTAATGGATGGATGGATGACATTCCTCAGCCATCAACTCCAGACACCGTGCAAAACAGTTTCAAACGAATTTAGTTTTATGCCTGTCTGTGAAGTTGTACAGACAAGAGTTTATTAGTACTATCAAATGAGTTAATGCCATATAGCTTTGAGCGTACAGACACGAGTTGAGACAATGAGTTAATACCATTAATGCCATAGCTGTGACTGTGAGGAAATTCAGCGAAGTTGATGATAAAATATAAAACGTGAGAACAAGGCATGGATTATGGTTTGAAAAAGGTGCGTAACGAAAATATATGTCGAGATATATGTTGTTGAGCTACCCGAATGCGAGTTTGGAGTACTGCTGGTCACGATAATAAATCCCATCAAATTGTAAATAATGGCGGCATATAATATAATTTGTCTTGACTGGTGTTGACTTTCGCTGGCAAATAGAAACAAAAATCTCGCTCCATACAACAAAACTGTGTTGTCTGTAGTACGCTACTGTGTGTAATTGCCAGTTTTGTTATTTTGAATTTGACATAAAATAACCCAGATTGAAAAACGTTTTACGCACTTTGCCATCACGTTACGGTAGACAAGAAATATATATTCTTTCTATTCAGGTTTGTTATGTACGACCTGTGAAAGCAACAGGGTTCTCAATCATTACACAGTCTAGAATACAATGCATAAAAGTGATTAAGTGATTTAGAAACTCGTCATTTGTCATAGCTCCCTTCCTTTTCTCGATAGCAAAGCGTCGATCAGGATACACGCAATGTCAACATAGGGTCTTTTAATCTGAGTGGGTCATCTTGGTGTTCTTGAAGGAAAAAATAGAGCTGGAACTACGGAGTCGAGATTACAGAGAAGACGTTGGGGTGGGCCTGAAACTGGCATTCAGGCAAGGGTGGGTGGTGTGAGTGAGGACCGCGTGCAACTGCAGCCACGACGAGATTTGGCAACTGCTGGGGATGGCGGCGGGCTGGAAAGGGGGGCCTACCAGAGAGGGACCTAAACAAAGCAAAATCAAGAACCGTGCAATGGGATGGGGCACACTGCATCCCTGCGAGCTACATTAGTGCAGTTACACAGCAAAAATGGCTACCGAAATTACGGCAAGACCATAAACATTGCAATTAAAAGCGGCACGGGACTGAATTAATATACTCTCGCCCGCCTAATAAAAGCACAACGAGGTAGCCTATGGCAGACAGGGCGACTAAAAATAGCTCTCACACTCACACTCGCTGCATTATATTCTAAGGTAATATAGTCTAGACATAAACTAGAAATAACAGACATACAGGCGCAATGAACTAAAACGTGGAGTTTAGCGTAGCGTACAATAAACCGGCAATAAACATGTTGTTTGTAATAATCGACTACTTAAAAACTAATCAACAATGTTCAATTAACAGACACATTCTCATGTTATTAAAGGTCGTTGTGCTTTTAATTACGACGGTAGGACAAAATTAAACGAGGTACTTTAGGTCTACAAAGTCATAACAAAACGATGAGCTGAATAAGTCATGAGGTGTTGTTGATCTTGTCATTATTCTCAGACAGTTATTATTATGCACATTCCTCATGGGACATACGCTGGAAGTTGATAAAATGCAAGAAAAATTACTAATGCCACTGAATCTATAACCTACTATACGCTTGCAAGACATGCCGAGTCTATAACAATAACATGTACGCGGTATTCATTATTAAAATTATAGAACCTAAGCGATACAATTAAATACTAACAATAATTTACAAAACGGAGTCAACCCAGTCGCTCATTCAAAGCGTCTATTTTGTGTAGCAATTATTTATTTTAAAACCTTTATTATATTAGAAAGAGACTAGTAATTTAGTATGCCATGCCGCGGTGGCGGCAGGGCCTAATTGTTTGGAAGGCCTAAACGAGTCACACATGCTACTGTGCACGCCGACAGTGTCAGCTGTCAAAACCAAACAATGGTTACGCTACACACGTTTTAAACGAGTGGTTATTATGAAAATAGTTGTTTTCTAGGTGCCTATTATTCTAGAACCAACCTGAAAGCAAGTTTTAATTCAAGTCCGGCTTAAAACGTTGAGCTCACCTTGGATGTCAGTGAAGTAAACAAGTTTCTGGTCGTCGAAAAAATTTATTTTCCAAGTCCCCTCAAGAAGAACACAAGTTTGTTTTGATTCTAACACAATCCACTCACTTGCATAAACATACGCAATGTAAATAAAGCCTAAACGCGAGATACACGAAGCACAGATTGGCGATGTTCATGCAGCAAACGATATGAACTACCACCCGTTATGACGCTGAAAAGCAACTACGGTCTTTCGCTATCTTCACACGCGTGAAGTTAACTGCCTCGGGAGTCTCGTCGCTCATTGGCTGAACGGGCGATCAATGCCAACCGACTGAAACGTAATGCGCTAAGTCAATCTGTTCGCTTGCATTTGATGCTTTACGAACGAAAAGTTGTAAAAACAATATGAATGTAATTAAACGGTGGTCTGGGGAAATGTAAGTCATAAAGTGAATTATATTCTAGGGAAAATGGAATTCGAAACGGAATTTTATTCACAAAGTCCGCCTGTTTGAGGTTTGTATCATAAATAAATTCTAATTATAAGCTTACTAACCATACACACGTGCTGTATCAACTCGCAGCTGTCCTTTGGTTTGTAATTTGTAATTGCAAACACAAACTCTTCGGATTTTAATTAATTGCCTTTTATTCATATTTACTGTTGCTTTAAAATGTTTGCATTATGGGATTATGCTCGACGTAAATTAATTAAATCACTATGATAAACAATGCATGAATTCGCCCGAGTTTCGTTGTACAAACAAAATGCCCGCTAACTTCATAAGAATTGCCTATTTGCTAAGCATTGACGTGAATAATGAAAATGGAAAGCAAAGTAGCAGTTATCGTTTTAATTAGTAATTGTATAAATAGTAGATGTAAGAGAAATACAGAATTAGATTCAAGACAAATACAACCTGTTGCATTGCATACAATTTAAATTACTTGAATTGAATCTCAACTTCTCATAATTACAGTTGATTACAAAATCTGGTACGGCGTCATGTTGAAAGTCACAAAATGTCACTCTTCGGTAAAATGGCACTAAAAATGTACTTTTAAGTGTCTGTACACATTTCCAGAAAAAATGTTTGTAGCAAACGACGAATGAATAAATAAATAAATAAATAAATAAAGATGGATTTACTCAAGTTGGCACAAGATGAAACAATGCACATTGCAATTTGCCCTGTTAAAATATAGATTTATTTCCTTTGAAAGTTCACTGAATTAGAAGAATTTTGCTTCGTCACACTATTTCAAAAATTACCCACATCCGTCATCATATGTATAGGCCTAAATAACTGGGCCCGGATTCACAAAGGTGCCTAAGTGCTAAGACGTCCTAGTTTAGGCAAATCTTAGTGATATAAATCACCAATATGTCGTTCTGCAATGTTATAAAGATAAAATATAGGAAGATATGAGTAATTTAACTAATAATATTTGATTTGTGAATGTGTATTAATACCTAGACATGATTTATCTTGATTTATCTAGCTAGGATTTGCCTAACTTAGGACAACTTAGAGTTACGCATCTTTGTGAATCCAGGCCCTGGTTTCTAACAAATTATACGCAAAAGATTAGTCCAAATTTGGTCCTATGCGTAAGCCACCTCGAGACGTGGGTTCGAGTCCCGCATAAGGTATGTTTATTTAACTGTCTTTCATCTTCATATATCACCTCTCATCGCTCGAATAGCATGATTGCAGTAATAAAGACGTAAAACAACAATCATCACAATCATCATCTTCAATCTGATATATATACTAAATGAAAACAGAGGTCCTGTATAATAATTTTGTAAGTGCCGTTTTTATAATGTCATAAAACTTCCACAAAATAAGTAGCAGATAAAAATATATAATCAACATAAGGGTTTTCGTTTCTTCCTTTTTTATACTAATGCTACAGTTTTTAGTAGGTCTAATATTTTTTACTCTGCTTGCTTTAAAATCATAATATACGCGGGAAGTCATAAAATGTTTCTCCCAATGATTGCAATTGTGTGCCTCGAGTTGTATAAGTGTATTTGGTATTTCGTTTCTATCTGCTTGACAGCTTCGACACAGTCTAAATCTAATCTAATTACTAATTTACCGGAAAAAGGCTTCGCAAGTTCCCTCGGTAAAACAGAATCAACAATTAATGTTTACATGAGATTTTACAGTGTGTGTATAGTGTATTTTTATATCCGACTGTGAGTAGAAGTGAGCGTATTTATTCCGATCCTCAATTCAAATCAATGTAATGCTTCGCTTACTTGTTGCTTCATACAGAGAACAGAGACTACAGTTGGTTTCTCCATGAGTTCATCACACACTCTATGGACTCTTCGTCGTATGGACTCACTTCTTGTAGTGACGAGGGTACGATCTTGACTAATGTGTTGGCGATCCACTCTCGTCCAATGAAATTACAAGGTTTGGAACGGTTTGGTATCGGTTCCAGAAATTTGTTACGAGTCGGAACATCGCTCCGACAATAATCCATGAAAATACAAAATACAAATTAAAATACTTAATAATGATAATTCTTGTTGCTTTACTTTTCGTTAATTGCAATAATTCTATCCGAGACGATGAGGGGTACATGATAGATGAAGATGAACAGTTACAAAAAACCATGCCCTATGCGGGTTTCGAACCCACGTTCCTAAGAGCCATACGCTTATGATCTACGCCCGAACCACATGACCCATCGCAGACGCTTAAAATATTCAAACGAAATGTGATCTCTTACGTAAGCAAATATTTGTTAGTAAAACAATCATCCCCCCCCCCCCCCTCCCCTTGTAATTGCGTGCATAAAAAAGTAAAAAAGCAATGCAACCGAGATACGTGTGCATATAGCGTGAAGCGCATGGGGCAATACATCATTGGGTGAAAGACTACGTGCTCAAGCTATAACATTTCATTTTGTTTATTGACGTGTTACATTCTAAACGTCAATAACAATTCTGTTACGACTACAGAGAGTGATGTGAGTGTGGTCTCCATTCTTGACAAACTACTCGTATCAGTTATTGCTTCGACGTACAGTACACTTTTTTTGTTTAGTTTTTTCGTGTGAGCAGCGGACTATGCCTATGCGGACTGTGTAAAACAGCGTAGATTGTGAAATGTGAAACTGTTTGTCGTGGTACCCATCTATATTTCAGACACTGTTTCAGATATACAAACACATAAATATATATATTAATTACAAACACATTACTGATACTAAATATGGTTTATTTTGGCTCAAATTTGAAACGATTATTTAAAATGTATAATGTCTGTATGTGGCTTTGTAATAGTCCAAAGAGGTCAATAAAATTACACAAAATAGTTTTAAAAAATATATTATTCATTCGGAAATGTATTGTATTCAACAATGGCACAGGTATTTCGCTCCTGGAAGAAGTGTTGTGGCAGAACCGTAATAATTTGTAGACGTTCCATTTCCACTCTTTGTTTAATTAAACTGTGGCAATTTTTCAGTCAAGTCAATACCATTTAGATAAATAGCTATTGGTAAAAGTATTACTTAATATATAAGTTCAAACTGTTAAAACGTTGTTTTGTTTACTACTCAACATTTATTAGACAAGAAAAAGAAGTTTACCCCGTTTACCTGCACCGTTTCCCTAGCATGAAGGCATGCAGAAGCAGTATAGTGTTTTGTGCTAAACATCGTCAATGTGTAGTGTATATAATGTATAGTATATAATATAACGAATATATATATATACGCTCAACGATAATAGTGAAAACGTACGACGTTCCTTTGGGTATATGGCATAACCATGTATGTTTTACACCGAATCTTATTTGTTCGTGTTTGCACTCTGAATTAATATGCATTATACATAGCAACAAAGTATACAATAGGCGTAAACATGTATACAGGGCTGGTCATATTAATATGATCTATATACACATTAAACACGCATTTCTGTAAATAAAAAATAAAATAAATTCACATTTAGAGTCCACCCACTCAGTAACTAAACTGATTTGCAGTGGGGGACTTTAATTTAAAGTGACTAAACCAACCCTGTAGGCTTCGAACACCATCGACGAGTGAGCGATAACCAATCAAAAATCGATATTTCAAATACGAAACATATGAATCAGTATTAATCTGTATTAATTAAATCTCGGTTAGGCTTGTCGTCTCACATGTATAGAACGAGTCTATCTATATGGGTATGGGAACAGTGATGTAGGTTGCATATTATAGTGCGTGCGTTACCAAAGGGCAAAGCTCGAATTCATTGTTATAAACACTCTTATTACCGCACGTCGTGATTTCAAAACAAGACGTGCCCAGTTAAAACGTATGGTAACACACTGGACCCTTAGGCTGCTCGTTAGCTACGTTATCTTTGACGTCTCAAGCAAGACATCATTCTCGCTGTTATGTATTTTTTGAAATTTTTATATGAATTTTGGTCAATGAGTTCAACGTTTTTTATATGGATTTTTAAAAAGCTTTAAATCAGAAGGGGCAGAGTTATAGACCACACGTTCTCACTCAATCCTTTCGTTTATTATAAAACTTAATCTGTAACCGTTCAGGAGCTATTTTGAATAATGCGAGGCCATCTTTATGCGTACACAAAATGGATCAAAATGGTATCAGGGGCGACTTCTTCTCTTCATTAGGACAAACAAAAACTATATCGATACGGAAATGAAACTCACAAGAATTATTATCGTAATTAAATAGCATTTAGTATATACATTGCATGAAAGAAATAAAAATATGAATACTGCACCAAAATATGTAATTATAATTACAATACGAAGGGAATAAGAAACACGAGTATTTTATATTTTTTTCACTCTGTAATTTTATATGACAAAAAGATAATAAAGCAAGAAGCATAGCATGTACAACATAGGATTCTGTTACAAAAGAAAATAGAAGCAACAGCAAAGTACATAGACTAGCACAATGGAGTGCTATGCAACAGCCAATATAATACACATCGTAGTCTGAAAGCTTCGCATATCTTTTTAACGTCACAACTAAATCTGAAAGTTGTCAGTTTTTTTCTTTTTTACTTTCTTGATCGAGTTTTGACTGTTTATTAACCATCTCAATCACAGTGACGTTTTCTCTGCATTGTTAATCATCCTAAAGTTCGGCCAACACTCTGCCTAGAGTTGCTTTGATTCCCTGCCCTATGAAACTTTTATTACAAACCGTGTCAGTCATTGCATATCAAAAAAAAAAAACAGAAAATAAAACCATTCAAAATCTCTGAAAAAATATTATTCAATAATGTTGAAGCTGTCCATATTTTGTTAAATTTACAGATTTGTACACAGCAACAGAAGGAGACTTTCATGTCAATGGGTTTCTAATATTTTCCTCAATGAATAATAATACTTTAAAAAAGTAATCAATTTTCCTCGATGTTGTCTCAATAAAAAGTAGCTTTCATTGTGAATTAAATTATTGTTTACTTACATTCCTAATATTCGAAAATTGAGCACAGTTTAAAGTGAAGTGATGGATATTATTTCGTTACTGTAAACGAGACAATAATGAAATGCAATATATAAAAAATAATTCAATAAACAAAATTTTATAGCAGTTGCAATCAACAACATTCTTAGCATCCAATACTGTTTCACTGTTCTGAAGTCATTTACAGAACTATCTCTTTGATCAAAACTTGTGAGGGAAATGGAATCATTCGAGTTTTTCAAACACGAAATAACTTGCACGTAGAATGTGTTTGTAAACTTTGGAAGCTCATCCGCAAGAAATGAATGCGCTACGTCAAAAGCAACTGGCATGCAGAAGGCGGTTATCTTAGACCACAAGTACAAGAACAAGAGACCAAAGCCACAGCAATATCCGATGCAGAGTGGCCAATAGGCAACAGATGCGCATGACCAGCGGAAAGTGGAACGGAGGATTCCAAAGAAGCATTCGAACCAAAACGTTTCTTGCGATTGTCTTCAACAGACAAAACAGAACACGTTAAGTCAATAATATTATAAAGTGAGCCCTGAACACTGTACTTATATATTTTGAATGAGTAATGTTCACCCAATTTAAAAGGCGGGAGCTGTTAGAAACCTTTGAATTTATAATTTTAACTGTATAGTTAAAAAGTAAATGCATACTCATAGATATTGTCTTCTCCAATTGTTTCTATTTTCTGCGAACCTCTTTCAAGAGAGACAGAAATGTGAATACTAACATAAACAATATTGTATATTAATTATTATATATACATTATTATACATTTACATTAAATGTTAACATAAAGCTATATGGAACGTACTTTTTTAATTTTTAATTACAAAGTTATAATTTTAAATTTTTACCATCACCATAGCCATAACTATAAGTCCTCCTTCAAAATATTCGACTTTTCACGTAACTATAGCCCAAAATTGTGTTGCACTGATTGTATGGTACAGTACTACACAACACACTCCATTATCCCGGTTATTACCAATTTTGATTGTCAGACATAATGGAGTTGGAACTTGCAATGCAACTATTCAAAAAAATATTAACTTGGAATATTTACAAAGCAGTCCTATAAAATGTGGGAGTAGAAACACTTTGGAATTGACACAAAATTACTACCACGTACTAGTTGATGGCAAATTGTTGGCTACTACAGCTGCCATTAAATCGCACAGTATTCGGTGTGTGCACCAAAAACAATACAAAGCGACATAAACGTGAACGTCCCTACCATAAAACTGTCCTTTAATGTGCGACGCAGTAATAAAAACAAAACAAATAAATAAATTAAGGTTTGGTGTGTGGCCTCAGTTGTTCAGAGCAGGATACCATTGCTTAGCCGTAGTGAAGGGGGGGGGGGGGGGTCACTTCTATTTGGGATGTTTTCCACCAGGGGCAACGATTTAAATATACAAAACGTGAAGAAAAACAAAATCATATTTGTTCAGGACAATTGTTTTGTAAATGTTACTAAAATAAAAACTAATTAGTTACCTTATTTGAGAGAGCAACTTTTTATGAAAGAAATAATCGGAATTACCAGTTAGCGTAAACTCGTGGCTTTGGTTCGGGAGAGTCGTCCAAATTGAATGATACGCTATCAGTTCTGTAAATTGTGAGAGTAGAATGTCTATTTACGTGTTGTTACACAATCACTTCCTTCATTAAT
This sequence comes from Isoperla grammatica, assembly GCA_945910005.1. Lineage (NCBI taxonomy): Eukaryota > Metazoa > Arthropoda > Insecta > Plecoptera > Perlodidae > Isoperla > Isoperla grammatica. The sequence goes on from OX246739.1 coordinate 28,588,803, forward strand.
GATACAATACCAGTACCACTAAGTTAAAATTATAATTCTGTAGCTTGTATATGTGCAGGAAGATCAATGAAATTGTGGAAGAGGCGTAAAACTTAATATGCCGCTTAGTAAAACAACAGATGCAGGGTTATCTGTGCCTGTGGTAAAACTGTTGAAGTGTCCAGCAAGCTGTTTTTAAATTGCGTGCATTTAAGTTAAAGAAAGTGATAATTATAAGGACCGCGTGCTGACAGTCTATTCATATAACCATGCAATAGCGAAATTTCTATGGCGATAGAACCAAATTATAATAATTTAAATAAACTCCAACTTTGCAAAGATTTTTTTCTTTAAAAAAAAAAGCATTTGAATAATCGCTGTGACAATGGGAATGCCACCGCAGTATCGAAGGTGTGTTAAGTTTTTCATGCTAATTCAACCAATTGTTCGCTCACAAGAACCAACCACACAAACGACAAGATTTAGCATTTAGCTACCAATCTTAACAAAATAATATTCAAAGCATCATCTTTGAGTGCGAGTTCCGTGCAAAGAGATGTTCCCACGCTAATGGTCATATTGATGTACTAGCCTACTACCCACATGCAAATTTAAGCTTTTAGGAGAAGCAGTTTGAAGTCCTTAAAAAGAGTAATGCTGTATGTCGAAGAAAGATGCAATCAGCCAAGTCAGATGCAGGGAATATAAATTCTCCTGGATAGCTATTTTGTCACCATACATTACGTCACAAGTATAGTCAGTGCACTGAATGAACACAAGATGCAGCAACAAGCAACATCCTGTTTTCCTTGAGCAAGACTGCAATATAGGTTTGAAAACGTTGATGGAATCACAATTGCCTATAACAGATCAATCTAATAATATGAACGATCCATAACAAGATGAGGTACGGTATTGTCATATTACAAACAATTTGTCCTAAGGAACTTCCGGCCATTCCTAAACAATAACTAATACAATTTCAATAAATGCAATACAATTACTATACAAATACAACTACTGCGTTTGGTTGCAGTTGTTTTTTCTCAAGTTTCCAGGAAACCACGTAAGACGAATAAGTTTTGAATCATAATCAACCTAATGTTGTAGTTTAGTTTTCAAAAGTTGGAACTATCCCTACTACTAGTAACTGTAGGCTTCTCTTCTGCGGATGTGAGGGGGGGGGATGTTTGTCCGATAGCCCACTCTTGCATGACGCTCTTTTGTCACCACTCTGAGGATAGCACCGACAAAGGATGGGCTTTTCAAGGAAGCCTGCAGATCTCTGAGAGGTTGCAAACTAATATAGACCTACAACTTTGATAAACAAAATAAAACTTAGATATTGGACATTAATTTTCTTAGTTGAACCACAGACAAAAATTAAATTAGTAACCCCCATGGATAGATACATACCATACGGACGATTTATAATGAACAAATTACCTAATTATGTGACGTACGACATGTTGTATTTGAAATTGTAGCATACCTGCAAAACAACTATTATTGTACGGCTACATGTTTTCTTGCCCTTGCTCGGCACTTGGTAAACTGGACCCAATGTGTCTATAAAATGCTTGAGTCGTATATAGGGTAACTTTAGATAATATGTACGATATGTATGATTGTGCGTGCTGTAACCTTTTCAATCAGCGAATGTTTTCCTATAGTAAACCTTTTATAGTATACTTCCTACGTTCCAGGTTCGAGTCCTGGCTTGGGCATGGATGTCACGTGGTGTTTCTTATGTTCATATATCCCCTCACAATTGAATTAAATGCAGAATTGGCAAAATGTGAGACGTAAGTATAGAGCCCAAATAACATCGTCATCGTCATCGTCATCGTCTTCGTCATCGTCATCGTCGTCCTATCATCAACGTGATTTATTTAGTGGTTATAGCCTTATAGGTCTAAGCGCAATGAATATTATAAGACTAAACATTATTTGGAGATAGTCTGTCGATGTTTTTTGCTGTACAACATTTGAGTTAATTTAAAAATTGTTTGATAAAAAAAATTGTGTGTGTGTTATAATTTCACGTGAAAAGTGGCTAAGGAAATGGTAAATTATATAACACGTCTTTTCAACTAAAAAGGGTTATTAACCTAAACGAAAAATTGCCTCCGGCTTCTTCCTTTTCCTCCAAAGAAGTGATAGAACTCATCTAGTCCGGGTCTTGACTTAATAATAATCTGAAATGTGGGAGGAATTGAAATTTGCACACTTCATGAAGACACCGTACGTGCGGTCTTCATTGGCAATTTCACATCCAATCATCTCGGTCCTTTCTAATGAATGAGAGATTGGCAGTGGAAGTGAATTTTAGCGAGGACCGACGAGAGGGAATGCGAGAGAGCGAGAGAGCGAGAGAGAGCGAGAGAGAGAGAGCTACCGCGATCGAAACTGGCACTACCAACACAACAGACGTAAAGACGCTTGGATGGAACACAGACGGGGGGACCAGACGCACAGGCTCTGTCAACACTCACACACAGGCTCTCTCTCTCTCTCTCTCTCTCTCTCTCTCTCTCTCTCCTCTCTCTCTCTCTCTCTCTCTCTCTCTCTCTCTCTCTCTCTCTCTCTCTCTCTCTCTCTCTCTCTCTCTCCTCTCTCTCTCTCTCTCTCTCTCTCTCTCTCTCTCTCTCTCTCGCACGTCTTGTAGCACCGATATTTTCGTTTGTTCTTGGATACGAACTCTCATATTATATTTGTATATACAACTTTTAAATTCCGTTTTCATTTTATTATTTTTTTTTATAAAATACAGTGAAATACCTACGCAGAAAGAAAGTTATGTCACAATATCTAGCTCCATAGAGTAACTCTGTGCTTTCAACTTCTTAAATAGGTAATTATGGAAAATAGATTCACTCAATAAATTACACAACGTCTTTTGTCTTTTTTTTACCGTTCTTTTTAAACTAAACTACGTTTCTTTTATTCTCTTATTATTAAGATTATTTTAGGATTAGCAGTACAGTAGCATCCACACATTCCCGTTCACGTGACGGACACATTCTGCTCAGAGATATAGGTGTGATAAGCGTTTTAACCTCGAAAGGATGGGGTTTGGCCTAGGGCTTCTCCACAGTGTATACCATGTCGCATGTAATGTAACCCCTACCCCCCTCCCCCCCCCCCCAGCCCGACGCCCTCGGTTATTTGAAACACGAGCATATCGGATACATTCAATCTTGTTATGAAATGAAGCTATTGCAATTTTATTTGTGTATTTATTTTTAATGTCTATCAATATCATTTACAAAGCTACGTGTACCTACGATTTTTAATTGCATACAACCGACTGTGAAGTTAAATTAAAAGAGTTACTAAACTGTTAATTGCAAATACACAGAATTGAGGTATTTTTATATATTGTGGAGTTTACAAACAAAACAGATATAGTATTAAAAAACACATGTAGGTGCGTAAAGACATGAATAAACTTAAAGTAGGCAGATACAGTAAACTAGTATGATGTATGAAATATGTATAGAAGAAAATAAGAAAAACTGACAAGGAACAGTGTACATACGGGACATCTTTCAAATAGTGCAGGCACGTCACTATGTTGTATAAATAAGCAGTATTAATTTAATATTATTAATTTATAATATTAGTATTAGGCGTGAATGTAAAAACATAGGCTCTGTGAAAATTTAATGATATGTTACAGTTCAAAGAATCACCATCATTTTCACCATTTTCACTTTTCAAAACGGACCATATTTCTTAAAAAATTATTTGATGAACTAGCTTCCAGTTAATAAAATATATTGGATTTATGTCACAGCAGTTATATATGATACTGATGTCGATGTCGTAGTAATGTATCTCATCACTAGGTATCAGTGAACATTAACCTCAGCCAGTCTAGCCCGACACAAGACAGATTCCAAGGAGTGTCATACGAAGCTACTTTGTTCAGTACTGGTTATCAGATGAGAGCCGAAAGGGCTACCCATCACCTACGGTCCTATGCTAGCTCGTATTTCACTGATAGAGGTGGCTCAGCCCCCCCCCCCCCCCCCCCCCCCGGTATACATACACTCTTAATACACTCTTAATAAAACTATAGAGGTTAGCGGACTCAATTTACACCACGAGCAACCATGGCTGACAGCCATGCGCAGGGGGAGCGGGCCTTCGACCCCCCCATAACACTACATTTTACTACACGTTAAAGCTGTAATAGAAAAGGGTAAATTATGTTCCAGGCAACGAATTTTATGCTCTCTCCAGGTGTCCCAAAGACTTTTTTTAGAAAGCACTCAAAATACACGTTTTCGAAGCTCTGGATTGTATTGACGTGCTATGAGTTATGGAGATGGCCTACTCATTTTTTTATCATCAGCATCAGCTGAGCGGTCTAACGTCACCTGTTCCCCTACCGCCAAGGTTTTGGTTTTGTGATTGACAATTTTTATCAGTATCCATAAGATATCAACTTTATCCACAAAGAATTATCGGAAAATAACTCCACCTAAAACAGTTAAAGCCGCATAAGAAAACATTTTTTACGCTATTGTGTGGAAGTCATTCCCCCAGATCCCCTATTGTTGGTGGTGCATTGAAGTAGTATATGTCCTGGAATCCCCCTCCCCCCCCCCCCCCATCAATGCAGCAACACCTATGCTATTTAAATGTTCCCCCAAAGTTTCGTCCAGTACTGGGATGGAATCCTGCAAGGTGATTTCCGAAATACCAAATGCTGTAATATACCTAGTTAGCTGTTAAATGAGAGCGCATTAAGATAACCTGGTGTTCCGCTTACAGCAAGTATTCCTAAAGATCAGAAATGATAAGGTTATTGCTTGAGAACCGCCAACAATTTGTCAGATCGAGTGTGGCTGGAAGCTCTTTAAGTCAATGTCCATTGAGGCCGAATATTAGGGATAATAACAAGCTGCAAGGCAACAAACATTACTCAAGTAAAATTTATTTCTATCTAGTTTTAAGTATTCCGATCTTTAGCTTGAAACAAACCGGCTTGGATAGTTTTTCATATGTGGCTATAGGGCTTGATTTAGGATTCCATAGAGAAGATTAAAGAATTTGAGAATCATTGAAGAAGTAAATTCTCTATCGCATTCAATACAATATTGGAATCGGGTTGAGGGGAACGGGGGGGGGGGGGAGGTGGCTAACAAATCAGTGCAAAAAACTACTTTGAATATGATGAAGTGGGGACCCAACGTTGCGGGTGATGATGATTGAGGACTATGTGACTCTACGGCTGGGGGAGTATAAACTTATAAAGCGCATCTCAAACAGGGATAAAATACGTACGACAGAGTCCAAGAAAACAACGCCTTGAGATAAAGATGTCGTACTTTATTCCCTTGATCGAGCATATGCGCAGATTGTGACACCACGCCCACTATTAATCTGTCAACAATAATTATTCAACCACCCGTTGGAACATTTTATGATTCATTAAAAGTTTAAGTCTGCACTCTTTACAACTTATTGTAACAGTACAATGTGAATCGAGTCGAACAACATTGCATAGGCATTATTCATTTTATATTTGCCAATTCCTTGAAAATGTTCTTCAAACTATTAATTCTGTAAATAATCTAAAACTTTCGTATAATTTTGATTCGTCTCTGATTTCCTTTCAGGTGTTTAGCATTTCACGGGAGTATAGCTACTCCTTGTACTTAAGCCATTGCTGTCTGCCGGAGCCTGACTTCCACTTTTCAAGAAAGAATTTTGACATGTTTTGTTTTCCTCAGTAGGATACCTCCTGATGGACCCAGATTTCCTTTTCTTCAGGTAACTTATTACTTGTTTTGCCGGTTCATATAGAATGTGTAATACTAATTTGGCGATTAGAACAATTTTCGATCAGGATTATCATTCACAAGAAAATGAAAGTCCAATGAACAATGAGCCACATTTGCTCAGAAAAAAAAGACGTGCTTGTTAGATAGTTTGCTTAGTTAGCTATAGTTAGATATCAGATAGTTAGATGTTTTGAGTAGAATCAGCATTGCTACGTAGGTGGTCGAAGAGTAACAGCTGCCATCAAGAAGCGACAACTACGGGAAGTACGAAGCTACGAAAACAGTGCATTTCATTTACAATTCATAAATAATTAATAATACTATCTCTCAGTCCATTTCGTTTGAAGGTCGAATGCTATGCTAGACTGGCTGAGTGTCTGTCTGAGAGCGGCGGACATGGTTCACACTTCGTAGTACGTTTCTAGACAAAATTAACCATTTATAAACCGAGTGTATTGTGCATACATTGTGAGCATGCAATCTCTGAGTGTACTAACAAGGAGTGTGTAAGTACGTGAACGAGGGGTGGGGAGGAAGTTCTCTCATATGAGGCATTGCTTGTATCTGTGCTGCATCTCGACTGCAAAAACTCTTGGAGGTTATTAAATACTTATGGAAGAGGGGTGGAAGGGAAGGGGGCAATTTGAAATGATCTCACGTTTGTTTGTTCAGTAACACGTTTCAGTACTTCTGGTACGAACGACGTACATGAATATTTCTATGATGATCCCTCACTTAGGCTATCGCCACCTTCAATCACAGGATGCGAGCTGTGTCGTGATCAAGTAATTAGCTCGCAAGAAGGTTGAAAGAAGCTTCTTCTGCTTGAGTTGTAGTATAACCACCACATTACAATGCAACACTCACACATAACCTACCATCTTATAGAGGTGGCCGGCTCAGCGGTAAGACGAGACTCTAATTCGGAAGGTGCCCGCGCGGTTCGATACCGGCCACCGTCAATACTGACTGAAGGATTATGCTGATTGCTGATGTTTTCTCAGTCATATGACCAACAAGACTAATGCTGGGATTGAACATTACAGTCCTCGGACATTCCTACTCAACTATTCCAAATACCGCATTAGAATCATTGTAATGCGGTTTTCGTTACAATACAAATTATTGTCTCCTGAAGAGGGGTATGAATTATCTATCCATGGGCCGGTTTTCTAAGAAATATTATTAACATCCGAAGTTCGTCCAAACAATAGTAACATTGAGTGAGTAATATAGGGTAGAGTCGCAACGCAATCGGTAGTTTGTCTACCGTCTTACGCTGTCCAACATACTTTAGTCGGGTAGTAGAAGTTCGCCAAGCGACGCGATGACGGAGTTTTGGGCTGTCTTCGTATATCTTCGGTGAAGTAGCCGACCAATCAGGCTCCGTCATCGCGTCGCTTGGCGAACTTCTACTACCCAACTAAAGTGTTTTGCGCAGTAAAAGGCGATAGACAAACTGCTGATGGCGTGGGGCCTCTACCCTACATTACTCACTCAACGATAGTAATCTTTTCAGTTTGTCAGTCGATTGACTGCCGCTGTTAGAGGTGGCTCAGCGTTAAGACGCGAGACTCTAATATCCGGGAGGTATCGCCGGTTCGATAACGGTCACCGGCAATCCTGACTGAAGTTTGTTTAATAGATTTTCCTCAGTCAGAAGACTGGCCGTAAGGAATGCATATCATCGTCGCTATAAATAGGAGTAAAAGTACCGTTGTACTGATGGTTTCACGAGCCTTAATTTTTATGCGCGCGGCGGCCATCTTGGTTCTTGGTGTATGTTGCAATTGCCAATTCAATGCTATTTTTAATTCTAAATATTGCTTTTAATCTAAACATCCTAACGGCTCAATCCCTCATCTTCTAGGACAGGTAATGCTTAAATCACAAAGGAGACCAATTGGCTACTGTAACGTAACGAAAAAACTATTAATACTTTAATTTTTATAAATCACTTTTAAGATCTTTGGAATATTCCAGTCACGCACTCACAGAAGTCGATACCAAAGCATCGTCTCTCCAAGTATTCCGGTCCTATCTCAGTGCTGCCATGTCCAGTAAACATGAGACAAACGAAGTACGAGATAAATAAGCCAGTAACCATTTCACTGTGATTTACATCTGGAGACAATGTAGAGCACTGAACGCCAGGGTGTTATTTATTTTACACTGGATTGAAGTACAGAATGTATTTTGTATTCATTGTGGAGCAATTCTTTGGTTGTCGTAATGCGCAGAAAATATTTGTTTACCATAAACCGATTTTCTTTTCTTTATTTGCTTTCTTTTCACACTTCTGTGTAGTTATGTTATTGATATATTTGGTCTTGTATTACATGTATGTAACAATTTTGTATCTCAATTAAATTTTATTGGTTTTTCTTCTTTTTTTCAATTGTAATTTGTTTTGTTGTGACCATCGTTGCTATTTTATTATTGTTCCATTATTAATTGGATAGTTATTTTGATCAATAAAATAAATAAAAATAAATATTATAAAATACCCAGTCTGTCGAGTCAGTTATTGAAATAAAACAACAAAACTACAATACTGGCTCAGAGCATAAACCATTTCCACATACTCAATCTTACGCATGTGAATATTTTCATGAATAAATCATCATGAATCAGAATCTTCATCATATAATGTGCTTTGCCCTTTCTTTCAGAATAATGCAAATCTGCTACGTCCACTCTCTCTCTCTCTCTCTCTCTCTTTCTCCTTGTTCTGCCTATCTATCAAATCTATCACGATGTGGTTTCCTACGATGTAAGCTATGCAGTATGACGAGTACGCAATTAGGACCTCCCATAGCAGGCGAACACATTGCATTACTCAACTCATCTCAAGACGCAAAAAGGGAAAAGTCGAAAACTAAAAATAATCTTATGATAAATGCAGTGCTGTAAAAGTCGCGATATTCTTGCCTAGTTATGTATAAAAACGTTGATGCAAATTGATACCACTATATCCCAGTCAAAGTAGGCAAATATGTTGGTAATATTTCGAGACCTGACTTCAGCTCTCTCGTCCTCAAAGGAATTGTCTAGGACGCTGTTACCTTGAGGACGAGGACATACGAGGTGTCTGAAAATATTAAAAAAGGAGTTCCAAGTTTCATTGCACATTAATTTAAAAAATATATATTATTATATATTTGACATCCATCTCTTTAGTTATAAAACTGATTTACACTGGAGGAGGTAAAATATTGCTGCACATTATGTGAAAACTGGGACAACACAATCCTTCCATGATATATGATACGGAACAAAAACTGCATTAGAAATAAATTTGAAAGAAGAATTTTAAAAACTGACAAGCAAATTTATTTTAAAATTGAATTAGATAATGATGATGTAACGTTGTTGTTGTTGTTGTTGTACGTAGTTTTATCGTAGGTCTTCTGTATGACCTAATAGCAGCACCTATCAATTACGCACTGGGAAAACCTTGTAGAGAACCCTCAACATTACATTAATTTTGGCATTAATTTTCATTTCAAAATTGTGAGAGCCTCGGAAACATAATCGTCTCCATTCATTCAAACATGTCTGATGATAAACCCTTCAACGGAGTAACGAAGTCTACATATCTTTACGTTTCCTTCTTATCAAGTTTCCCATCATTCTTTGGTTGTAGCGTATGGTAATTAATTATCACCATCCTAGTAGTAGGCCTACTCAACTCACACATGCTGGATGTTTTGAGTAATGATGGATGCGACGAAGGCCATCAAATGGGAGACGTGTTGCAAGAAAACTACTTGCAAGTGGAGCAATGCAAGACATTGATATAGTCGACGAGTTTTCAGCAGGAAACAGCCACCTGTCTTGATCTATGCCGTCTTTCGTTTCGGCTCGGAAACTTGCGCATCACATCAATCAAGAAAAAACTTTGCGTACAGAAAAATTGTTATTCTTATTTTACGTAAGTTATCATGATTTAAACGTGGGATTGCGCCTAGCTGAGATTGAGCTGTGGTTTTGTTAGAAAAAGCAATGCTATGGATCTAAGCTGTGTCTACATGTTTCCAGCTTGCAAATATAAGCGAAGCAATTTAAGAGAAAATGATGCATTGTTTATTGCTGTGACGTGTCTGACTATGTACTGATGCGCCGTATCTATTAATCACCTTTATAAATGGATAATAACGTAGGCATAATATCAATACACACAAAACACGTCAACTTTTAAATGCTTCAAATTTAGAATCTAATACAACAATATCCATGACAGTTGGACAGCTTGAGGATTTGTGGGGGGATCTAGGCATGCAATTGCTGTTGATTTCAAGATTTGCACTGGGTGTTTTGCTGGGAGATTTGCTTTCAATTTACCGTATTATCTGTGCTTAAAGTACACAGTTCGTTAGATCAATGAATCAGTGACGAATTCAAATACTGACATCAGGTCATTTACATGCACGCTGCTTCAACAAAAATCAACATATTCTTGACGTTCTATCACACATATTTAAAGACAGTATTCCGCTTAGTAGATCGCACACATCTCATTATTCAATAGTCATGCTGATGCTGGCTCTGTTAAACATTTCTAGCTATTTAACCCAAGGTTCTAAATTATCCCTAATGAACCTATTTCAAGAAGATTAAAGGAGTTAGAGAAGTAACTCAACTATTTCATGAGCATGACAGTATAGCTACGTTGGGGCAATAGGCAACACGCGTACGATTTGTTTTGTTAAACCAAACACTTTGTTTAATAGTATTAGATACAAAAAGTATATTATTGCAAGTCGCACGTAAAAAAGAAATTTTTAAATAGGTTTAATGTGGTCGCATTTATTGAAGTTTAAACTGGGGATCTGAAACGCGTACAGGTGGCTGTGACGCAATGGTTCTGTAGATGTGGCGTAACAGACCAATCGCTGAGGCGGTGAGTGTACAAAGAACAAACCCATGACGTCAAATCCACTCTACATGGCGGCGGCTCGTTTTTCGCGCCCTTTTATTTATCGTTACTAAACCAATTATTTTGAGGCATAGACTGATCCGTTTTTCAAAATTCAAAGACACAAAATTATTAAATGAGAGACAAGGTATTTAAAAATCGATTAAAATTTTCATACGCGTGTACCCTATTTTGATGGTATAGCGACTTAGGTGATTTACATGCACCAAGACGTCGTATAACTGTGATTGGCGTGACCAAAATTGTACCGATTGCCGCGAATGAAGGAATATCGATATCGACTCGAGTCGAACCGTGATGTCAATATATTCGACCCCCGCTACGAATGATATCACTCCGCCACCTGTCTATGCATGAGCCACCACCGTTGGTGATACAGCAGATCGTAACCTGAAAGTGATAACGCTAAACTTCCTGACAGATTGAGTTTGAGAACTCATCGTTTCGCGTCTCGACGACGGACACAAGAAACTTCACCCCCCAACCCCCATGAATGGCGCGCTCGCTACCCATAACACAAAACTTGATCCCCATGCAACCCGCTTTATGCGATACTTTTTTTGTAAAGAATGTAAAGTACGGAATGTTTTCCAGGCAAAGTCGTCTACTCGTCGTAATTTATTAGAAAGCTTGAGGTTTTATGCGTTCCCATGAGGCGAGAAGATGTCACCTCCAATCCTCCGCGTCATTGATGGTTCGGTTAGTTCACAACCACGCATATACATGTCGGATACCCTTAGAATGTTCATTTGAAATCCATTTGACTAATGTATGGGTTACACACATCATCTTTCTTTCAGCGCGTTTGTCTCGTGTCGAGAGGCTCCATAAACGGAGGTGATCGTAATGTTCTTCAGATGGTGGAGTGAATAGTGCGGGTGATGACGATGTACCGGGAGGAATACGCCACTAATGCCCGTTTATACAATGTAAGACAGTAAGTCGGCTTACCCTGCGGCTAAATGCTAGTAAATTGTTCAAAATAAAACCAAAATATGTCACTCCCTAGAGAATTTATTGCTGTTTCTCTTATAAATGTATCTTTGTTCCAATAAATAACTCCGTTTTTAAAATGTTTTTATTTGTAATGTGGTGTTCAATACATCTTTCACTTGAATAAGAACATTTGCAAAATTGAAAAATATTGAAAAAACCAACGTTACTACACCAACCCAACTCTTTATGACACCATCAGCGTTTTGAAGCTTATATTTCTTTTAACAGTTGAGAAACACGAATTCAACGATAATCAATGATGATTAAGAGAATCAATACAAAAGAGCACAGTAAAAGTTGAATTGTCGCACAGTAGGTAGAGCTATGTACGACCGGTTTTTCTTATTGATCTTTCCATTTATAAAGCTTATTCAAAAAGTAAGGAACACAGTTGGCTTGAATACTCTATTTAGTTTCGAACAGTTCATTACATCGAAAACGCGAAGTTATAGAGAATTCGCGATAATTGGCAACATTTCCGATCAAATTTGCTCCAGTTAAAGTTTTCCCCACAGTTGTTGATGAGAAAAATGACAAAAGACTAATTTAAAGAGTTCTGTATCCGGTTCTGCTATTTCTTTTTCTATCACTGGATTCTAGCGTCTGGGCCGCGAGCGAAGTTAAGGCTTCATAAGCACTCGGGGCGTTCTGTCTGATCAGTTCATGTTTACAGTTGAAATTAAAAGTTTCACAGTGATTAGTCCCGCTGTAGTTTTTGTTGGTTTGTACGCTTGTGCAGCGAGAGCTCAAACTACCGTTGAGACGCTTATTTTTTTATGAAAAAGAAAGAAAAAAATGTTGATAAAACTTACAACTCCAAAAACAAACAAGAATCACGAAGAGGATCCAACTTTCAGAATTATCTCCTATTTTGTCGAGATATTTTCTACATGAAAGCTTCTAATGCTCTATTCACCTGGATAAAAGTATTCTTGGCTGGAGCAATTAATTTCGTTGCGTTGCAGCGCTTATCGTTAATTTCAACTAGGTTATTTATTATTGTGCTAATAAATTGTTACAAAATAAAAAATAAAGTGAGACCCGGTGAGGTAAAAACTAACATTATTTATTGTAGACGCGTAAAATACATGGTGTGAAATTTACATTGATCACAAATCAACATGATATGTTACTAAGCAATGTAAACGTGGTCTTATTAGCCAGTAACATAATACGACTATTTCATATTATCCATAATAGCACAGTAGAGTTCCGTAAACAAAAAGTGCATGAGTTCCTGTGGTATGGTTTAGTCATCAGTTGTCGTTTCAGTCAGAACAATTTGTGTATCTCCTCAACATATAAAAGAAATATAAGCTTGTCCTTATAATAGGTCCAATGTATTCGATTTCGAACACGACGGTGATCCTTACATATTTTAAGCATATTTTCCTTCTAACATCAAGTTGACGTACATTAATTTTAGCCTTTAATCAACTACATTGGAAGAAATTTGAAACATTCTTTCTTGAACAGTTTTCCTATAATTTGTAAATAAAACAGAAGTACAAGTCTACCTTAATCTACCACGGATTACATTCAAATCCCCAGAGGTTAAAAACTTTACCCAACAAAAACAATTTGGCGTAATATATTTCCAAAGCAGCATTATCGGAACCAATTCTTTCTCTGCAGTAGTAAATGTCTGACAATAAGAAGATTTACCGATGCCAGACGTAATTAAATGCGAGCCTCGCCAGATTTCCCCATGAATTTATTAAGAAACGCACAATAACATCCCATTTCCACGTGATGGACATGTTTTCACCGCGTGAACCGCATCCCCACATGTAATTCTCCTCGTATCCCGCAGCCAAGGAGCGTTTACATCAAACGGAATTACCCTTACCTCTATTTACATCACCTGGATCCTTGTTACCTATAAGTAAGACGTAGGACCTTCCAACCGCTAGAGACTGTTACTGTTATTGCCTTCTCTCGTAACAGCGGGACGGCTGCTCGCGCAGGGGGCCCTATCGCGTGATACCACCGCGCGTACACTCCGAGAATACAGCTCTCGAAACATCTTCTTCCAACACTACACTGGCCCATTCGAATGAGATGGTTTCTCTGTATAATTCCCGTGGACCCAACCCGATATTCATTTACATAAAATATATGTATAGATGTAGCCTAATTTGAAAACAGACGCAATCCAGAAGCTTTGGTACTTGTCTATAAATAGTATAGTTGAAAGTCATAAAATGTGGACTTTATGCATATAAAAAGTTGTATTTTGAATCAATTGTTTATATCTCATAGTATACACTACTTAGAAAATAGACTCACTTCCAGAAGCTTTGAACTTATCTTACAGATAAATATGTAGTTGAAAGTAATAAATCTGGAATGTTGGCATATTAAAATTAAACGATTGTTTATAATATCTCACAGATTGTTGCGCCATACACTACACTACAAAGACCGTCTCGTACTGGCTAACAAACAAAACTGTAGACCGAAAGAATGTTTGTTAAACACACGTCAAACTATATACGTAGTGTGTTTGCTCAGTATGTGAAACAAAAAGACTAAGAGATATCCTTACACCTCAACTAAAATAATACATAAAATAGACTAGTTTTGGCATGAACGCAAGTATATGATCCTTGTTTTATTTGTATTTCAGAAAATGAGATATAGGGGACGGGATATAATCTTCATGGCGAAGCTGGCGGTGAAGTCGGGGCATTTGTAGGAAACGAGTGAACGGGAGATGGGCAAGTAGGAAATTGCCTGTCATAGTGACGCTCGGTATAGTACATAGAGGGCCGCAGGGCCGGCACGGTAGCCACGGGCCTGACAGCGGCCGATATCAACCTTCCTTCATCCCTTGTCTTTTATATTAATTTCCTTGCATACAGTATAGCAAACACAAATAATTCCAAATGAAGTGGCGTCAGTGATTTTGGCAATAGTTGCAAGTCCGATCACACGTGTTCCCGGTCACTTTGTCCTTGGTCTGAACCAAGCTGGGATCTTATTTCCAACACTGCCTCAAGGCACGGCATATTTTATATATTACGAAATAGGAAGCAGTAAAAAACCTGATAAATAATATTAATATGCAGCTCTAAACTTGCATTGCGTGTTCGTGCTCGTTCAGTGGACGAGGGCTTCATGATTTTACATCGTACGTCTACAATAGAAACAATCATAGATAAAAGAAACCGATTTCGTTTTCTGTTGAGCATTGCAATCGCAGTTCCGCATTGTTCGCATATGTTAGTCTCATTCTAATCCCTCACATGTCAGCTTACATTCAAGGATAGTCAGTGATTACTTCTAAGATGATTTGTTGAAATAATAAGCTGTATGTCACTCCCGTCCCGTCCACTTCGTGACTACTTGTGATTGACATCAGCCCGTTGCATAACTTGACTTAGTCGCACACCTAGACGACGACGCAACGAGAGAGAGGGAGAGAGAGAGAGAGAGAGAGAGAACACGCGCCCGAGCCAGCGAGCGCGTGAGAGAAACAACAAACGAGAGTTCTTGATAATTAAAGCTATAAATTTACCTCCAACAGTCTACAAATCTCGACACGCTGTTTGTATTAACTAATTAAAAGTAAATAACTCTTTATTTTTATTTGCAATTTGCCTCTGTGGTCTACCCTGTTGTTAAAAGTTGGCCTTCTCGTTCCTATACCTTTAAATTACTCGGACTTACAAATATTTACCCAGTATATCATATAGTATATTATGCTTTACGAAGCAAGAACAATATCCCTGTATTTAATTATACTGCTCTTACGTGCAGAACTACTAACAATTGCTGTGCCATATCCCTCCCTCGTATACTAATTAAGAGACGCTAATAGCCAACATTTGTCTCTTGCTGCATTATCTAGCGAGCTATACTTGTTGATTACCTTATAAAACATTCGGTACCCCCGGAACAATCATCTCGCATCCCCAAGGACCAAATTCTTATAATCATGATAAATTCTCCCGTAGCATTGCCAACAGGGCCGACTACAGCGCGCTCTATAAACTACGGTCTAGTACTATTTGCATACGACAGTATTTACACAACGAGTGAGACACAAACCCATGAGAATGTGATTGATGCAAGTGACAGTTTGCGTTTTAAATTATCATCATTTGTGTGATGAAAAATTGGCTTTGAAGGGACAAAACAATGAGTTCATCAGCATGACATTTACATAAAATGAAATTATCTTCCGAACTGTCATAGACATACTTTGTATTGAACGTCATTGGAAACCAGTGGCGCACCCAGGATTTTTATTTTGCGGGGGGGGGAGGGGATGCCATTTGAATAGGTATTTGCAAGGCTGATATTTAAATAAAGGGGAGTGGGGTAAAGCCTCAATCGCCGGACGCGGAAAATTCGGTGAAATTATCATCACAAGTGCCTTAAGTGCATGAAAGATACAGTTTTTGTACGATAATATTTTCATTTAGTTATTAAAAGTACATTGCTGAATAGTAAACAGATTACATTCCTTCTTAATTACTTACTTGCTTACCTACCTACTTACTTACTTATTTACTTACTTACTTACTTAATAAGCACGGCAAGGCCGTATTACACATCCGTTGACAAAATATGTTCTTGGCTACAGATAAAAGTCACTTTTGCAACGAAATGACTCATGAATATTTCAACAATTACTTATGAACGAATTTTTTACTCACAAATCCGAGTCTCTGTAAAAAATAAAGCGTGTGAACTTTCTACCGTGTAGATTATAATACCTAGTTTGTGGTTATCTTTTCAATTGATTTATTTAAAATAAACCGAATCAAAATAAAAATCAAGTTTGTCTTTTTAACTTTAAATTAGTTACATTATTGTTGGTTGTTGACTTGTCCAACTCCGTAAATTATAGGCTGGAATTAACTGGAAGTAAAGGGGCAAGGAAAATATAGGTAACTCTAACAAGAGTGGTGTTATACCTGGATATGATTAATCAATTTATTCAAGACGTATATGTATGAATATTGGAAGACAACAACTATAGTCTTTGAACAAGCGAGTAATATTGCGTCAGGATATTGATTATCTTCTTCTCGGCATGATTATCCTTAACAGTATAATGTCCTTATAAATAGTTATTAGCTGAGTTTGCTTATGACGAAGCATTAACCCATTCATTTGAAATTGATTATAAGGGGAAGCAATTAGTGCCTTAATATAGTCGCGCGCTCACTTTTCGCGCCTTGAGTCGTGAACTGCGCCAAGAATATCGTCGCTTAATTTGTGTTGATTAGTGACTCACTTAAATATATTATATTTGATTTGTAGGACGTAAAACATGCTGAATCGTGCATAAGCAGGCCCGAAGCGAAGCAATTAAGATTACCACCAAGTTCTGGTAGCTAGCTGACTGTAATAAAATAGTTATGCCCGAACCTGTTTACGAATTTAGATTAAGCCATTAGATTTAGATTTAGCAACAGGAATATCGTTTGACACACCCTTCTTCTGCATCTTGAAGGTACGACAAAATCCATCACTCACGCGGAATAACCTGTTAGGAAAACATGACTAAATGTATATCAGGCTAGAGGATGTTCCGAAAGCACCGCGGTATGCAAAGAATACTGTATTCTCCAAGAGTGCATGACATACATTTATTGAAACTATCTCGATCATAATTTTAACATTTGCAACAAGTTGACAACACTTGTTATTTCTTGCAATGCTTTCACTAGAAATATTAAAGGGTATAAATTATAAAATGTAAGTGACATTAATTTTCATATAATTTATTGTAACGTGTCCTTGCATATAATCCAATTGAATACTAACAAATTTATATTCCAAGTTCTAAAACTCTTCAAAAGTATATATGTACTTTTTAATATAACATTAAAGCCGTTTTGTGTTGCTATTGTCATATTAAATGACCTGCAGTTATTTGATTGTTAGTCAGCTGTTGTATAACGCAAAATACTCAACAGTAAAAAATATATATATAATTGCTCATAAACTTCCTTTTGCTCATTTTGGTAATACGATGTAATCATCGGTTATAATACCAAACCCTGAACGCAAATCTATCATGTTAAAGCCTGTCCGCTCATAGTAGAAACGAAACGTTTAGAGCTGATGACCAATGTTTGTTTAATAGACCGTGAAATAGGGTTTAAAATGCCAACAGGTAGCGCGCTGTTGTCATTTTCTTGCAATTCTTATTCTTTCAAAGGGTGACATTCTTTCGTCTTCCTTTATTATAAAATTGGCAACCGTGTTTTTCTAGTACATCTTGGTTTACAAGCCGATTATAATGGTTCAATACACAAACATGGGCCATTAGCTCTAATCGTTTCGTTTCTACTATGAGCGGACAGGCTTTACATATCCTATGATTTTTTTTTTTTAATAATTGGGTTTGACCAAAAATGTTAGTGAAGATTTATTTATGATAACAAAAAAATGGAAATAATACTTACAACTAAATACTATTTATGAAAGGTAGGGCGCATATCCCAAAATGTATACTTTTTATCGATGGAACACATGAGCAATAATACAGTTTCATACCTTTCTGTCAAAATTTAAGTTAAGTCGGAGCCTTCTTTGATAAAAAAAACGAGTACAATTATTTTTCGGTCAGTACACAAAGCGTGACATTCACAAGATAAATAAATTTACATTCACAGATAAATCGGAATACATACATATCCATGCCGTTCGAAGTCATCGTGCAATGAAGAGTAATATATTGTGTGTTTGTTTTGTTTTATTGACAAACGCAAATACTTTATTACTCTCCAACAAATTCCTGTTGTGACAAATGACCGTTCAGTTTGCATATTGGCTCACGCTGTAGTTGCGCTTGTTATAACTTGAAACTCAAAGCTGAGATATGGGTTACACAGCGTGGTGTATCACGAGTCACGACTCGCTATAGTGGATGAATAAATAAACAAAACTGTTTAATATGTTATACGCACGGTAACAGCTCACTACGCTTAGTTAAAAATTTAAACTAATGCTCGTTGCAAATGGTTATAATTTGCACTATATTGATTTTTGTAGCCCTGTATTGAGGGGCGTCATGCCATTTTGTAAATTCTAGCAATAATAGTTTATTTAATCTAGTAGGAAACTACAGGCAAAAATTAGTTACCATGGCTAAGCGAATGCTGAAGGGGGAATGTTGTTTGTGTACTAAAGGGACGCTCCATTGTGTTATTTTGGCCGGTCGCGAGGTTAATCGCGATGTTGTTTATAGATTACAATTGAATTTTTAAAACAATGATCCGACATAAAAAAGGGTTCAAACTGGTATCAGAATGTTCAACATCCCTCGTTCCATTCCGTCCTCCAAAATATGTGGGCTTACATGCAAACAAATTCTCTCACCGCAATGTAAGAATCACGTATGCAACTTTAACTCTGTTTATCTCAAAACTTCTATTCAGTAGTTGCTAGTTAGCACCACGCCACTCAATTATTCTGGACACAATTTGCACATCCATTGACCCGAAAAGCGTTGCTATTCGTGTATGGCAAACAAATCACATCCCTGGAATCTTCTCAAAGTAAGATTATCGATCAAAGTACCCGTCGAGTTAGTTAATATAGTTATTAGTAATCGATAGTTTGTTCGTTTTGTGTTCGCTGGCAGTGATTGAGGCAACTGGGCTCGTACGACGGGACGGGACGGCCGGAGTGGGTCCAGCGGGTAAACCCATAATCAACCCACACCGCGACTGACAGACGGACCAGTAATCAAAACTACGGCACATAAATCTGGTTCATTAGCTGTTCGGCCGAGGACGGCCTGTGGCAGGCGCTGAAAACCACTGAAGGACCTCGCGTGTGAAGACAACGGGGATACGGCCATTGGAGGACATTTAGTTAATTGATCATTTCTTTAATTTTAGGGATAATGAACAATAATTTTTGAGACTAAAAGAATTTTCATTTGTTATGAACAATGTAAGATTATTTGTAACAGCCCGCTCACACACGCGCTTTCAATGAATACAGGCGACATAGATGAAAATACACATATATTATGTGTGCGAATGTAGGCCTACTGGTTTTTAGGTTACCGTATATGCGTACCAAAGTTTCGGCTTATCAAGAGCCACTCCCCAGGTTATTTAGTTATACGTTTAGAGAAAATATGATTCACTCAGTCTCATGCACTCGCAAAGTGACTGATTTTCTAGAAATGTAAATAGGTCACTTAACTGGAACTTGACCATTAATATTCAGCAGGAAACGTCGATTCTGAAACTAAAAACTATATATACAGAGAACTATGCCCCAAAAGCCACGAAATGTTTATTCTGTCCGCGAAAGTTTACGTCAAAACATGTGAATATGCTAGTTCTGATGAAGCAGAGAGAGGTGAAAAGTAAGACGATCAATTAGTAGCAATTTTAATCATGTGGCAGAATAAACCGCAAAAGTGTATGTGATCATTTTACTAACGAGTTGATAACATGTTGATAAATGTAAAACGAGTCTCAAATCCACGACAACTATGTTCAAAAATATTAATCTGAAGGATAGACCAAATTATCCACCTACCATGTGGAACACCCGATTCTATCTATAGTATGTTAAATTGTTTTAATATGCTTTAAATGGCCACAAAGTAAACAAAATAAGTTTTCTCTTGGAAAGTTTAGTGACGAACTGTTTTTATAGGACGTTTCTTTTTTTTCAATTTTTATTTCCGTTTTCCAAATTGTCTTATTTAATTGGAAAGGTTTGTGGCAACAACACACAAATATAAGCAGATTGAAAAACGTAAATATTTAGTGGAACTAAGATACTTCAGGAGAAAAGTGCACTAAATTATCATGTAGATGACATATTTCGTTTTATTTTGTGATTTTAACAGTTAAAAATCGAGGGTTTCGCAGTGTAGTTGACATTAATATAAGTTCCAAGCTACTACTCTAACTAAACGATGATTGTACGATACACGAAACAGAACCGTCTCTCTCACCAGGCATCGAACTCAGTAGCTGCAATAAAGCTTTCATTCATTCCCCTCGGTGGATGGAGTAGAAGCCTACCACGATCGTGATGTAATTGCCCGCGTTACAAAAGTGGAGTAACTAATCCACCTCTGTAGGATTATTTACCGATGGGTCTCCCTACGGACTGGCCCGTCCCGCCATCCGTATGTCTCTCTCCTTGTTAGCCATTGTATTCTACACATGCAACATGGCTGGATGTGAACGCTTATTTGTGTGCGGTAAATAGCGTTGATATCTAGACCAGACAGCTGGCGATCAAAGTGTTTTCTAACTAGACGAAACCGTAGAATTTACCTATTGTCTTCTTTGAGTTGAAGAACTACCATATTACAAAAAACTAAAAGAAACGTTTATCTTTAATAAAAAGTTAAAATTACAGACTGCAACTACGAAATTCGAAGAAGGATTCGAAATTTATCGCCGTACCAGTATGAAACAAGATTTAATTAGTATGATTTTATATCACGTAGCATCAAGACTGAAAACAGTAAATATTTTGTATAGTTTTTAAAGTTGATTTTCAAACATTAAAGAAAAAAAAAGAAATGGTTGAAAACAATTTTCATTTTGCACATTTCATAAGCTTCATTATTATCGAGTATTAAATATTGTTAAATAGATAATTTTCATAAACTAACTTTGACCTTTTGTTCAATAAAAATGCAGGTGGGCATCCTATAGTTATAACAAGAAGTATATATACCGTGACATGAATGGGTAATTATTGTAATTTCTTATTTGTAATTGGTTATTTATGATAGCTTGCACACATCCCTGCAGAGAACACCTGAGGAGAGGCGGATTGGTATTGTTCTAGAAAAAAGGCCGGGTGTGGAAAGAATGGTAAATATGTTACAGCATAATTATGTAGATGACGTAGGCGACTCGTATTAATGAAGTGTGATCAATTGTCACGTCTCCATTTTGCATTTATTCTATTCGTGGCGACGATCGGGGATAAACTTTAAACTCAATTCCTGATGCGTGGTTTATGTGGGTTTCCTTATGGTTATAACTCTCACTAAAATAATAAAGCTATGTACTCGTACATATTTTAGGCGTTCCTAATTAATAATTATTCGTTTCGTTTTACACGTTTATTACAATAATGTTGATAAATGAATATGAAGGGAGTTACAAAAATACCATGCCTAATTGCGGGTTTAGAACCCAGATGCGAAGAATAATAAGAACGTAAACAAATGTTTACCGAGTACCTCAATATGGCTACAGTTCGATACCCAAAATGACGTTATTGCAACAAAAGAAAAGATAGTATACTACTACTTGTAAAGACAATACTCCTTTTTGACTGGAATCATTCAAATATGATCAACGCCAATCATCTGTCGTGTTACATTTTCAAAGTTAATTTAATTTCGACAACCAAATCTGATAAATTCGTTCCAGCTGTTAAAATTTAATTAATCTATCAAAAAGTAAACAAGCTCCTTATCATCTCTCCATGTTTACCCGCTAGAAGTACAGCAGCATACAGTCAGATTCATTTATCACTTGTAATTCAATCAATGGTTTACCCGTGCAGGGTGGAGCAACTCTATATAATCTCAGTCAGGCCAAGCGTGCTTGTTTTTATACATCAACCGCATAAAAACACTTAACCAATTAATTACTCGAGGGCTGGAATCTATTGCTTAATACAAAATACAACAAAACAACAGCAGCTGCAAAAACCGGGGGATTAATCTCTACTGAAAACACAGAGCTAAACAAACAAAGTAACGCCGGCCATCAACGTCACTTTTACAACACAAACAAAGAGAAACAACAAACTGGATGTGGTGAATGCAGTTGTTGGAATTGAGTTCTAAAAGTATCACCCGGGCATACCGAACTCGCGCAACAACCTGAGGAAAAGCAGTAAATATCCTTGCGCATGGGTACGTGGGGAAATATTGCGGGTATATTTATGTACAGACGTTCTTGTTTATACATGACGTGTAGCTAGCAATATTTCGTATCAATATTTTAGTAGTGAGCGCTAAAATGAAGGGGAATTTTACATCGTTCGTTATCTATATTATGAGGCAAGTTGGAAACGCTAAATATGTAGCTTTCAGATTTCAGTACAACAATGTTACTAGGATTACTAGAAAGATATACTTTGAAACGTATAATCAAATTTGTTAATTCCATTGGCGAAATGTGTCTCTCGAGTAATGTGGTGCCATTGAACGACATGTGTAGATTAGTGTTCGCGCACCATGTAGTTCAATTCAATTAAATTCAATTCAATTTATTAGACATTTTACTGGTACATATTATTCCCAGATATGTTATAATTTAATCAAGGCAACCACATAAGTAAAGAATCCTTGTTCGTGGCCTACGTCCTTCCTTCCCCTGCCCTGTTACAAGTTTAGTCTTTAATATTTAACTGAAAAAAATAAACAATTTATACTTAAAACTAATCCTACTTACTTCTAGTAGAAGCAATGCTATTTTATTGACAATCTTAGCTTTGACAGCGCTATGGTATGGAAAATCCTCTTTTCGAAACCCATTGCCGATGATTCTCACTGAAGGTTTATTTCAAGGGTATTCTTATCAGGTCTGTATTCCCGATCAATCCATTGTATCCGATATTCGAACAAAAATTGTTACTGTGCATTTTATCAATCGATGGAATCACACAAATACCTCGCTGTCAGGCCGTCTCTGCAAAGTGAATATCCTCAGGTGTCGGCAGTAGGAACATTGTCAGTATGCCGAGAACAAGACGAGATCTCCCCTCCCCTCTTCCCCCCCCCTCTCTTTTCAATCTTCGAGACTCACCTTTTTATGACAGTCTCGTGCGTTGTTTCAGACACAATACACCCTCCGGCGCAATGTTAATGTCTTCATAAACTGAGGTGCATTCCTCTTTAGAATATTCAGGCAACTATATTACACTTTGAAATGTCTCGTTAGTGCCAGAAAGAGACACAACGATGGTGTGGCGTGGCGTACTCCTTAATAACTTCCTATGAACTCAAGTCTCTTTGCAATTTGCATTTTATTATTAAATAACTTACCTTCTGGCAAATACCTAATATACTAGATACAATAGCTGAACAATATACGGCGCCTGGATATTGAAATTGAGTTGTGAGAAATGAAAATATTTTGAAAGGATTTAATTTAAAGTGGATTTTTTAACATCTGTATCCCGTTACATCCAATCTGATCGTGAAATAATCACCTGCATGCATTCATCCTTGCTTTGTTTTCACAGTTGCTGCGTATTCTATTGAATTAGAAAATTGATTTACAGAGAAAGGCAACAAAATAAAAGCAAACATAAATAATATAACAACAAGTATACACCGCTATGCTACAATAATACACATAGGCCTAATAAATGTCAAATATGTTGTGCAAGAATGTTTTAAAAAATGTGTAAAGTAGGGTACACGACTCCAAAGAAGACCTCATTTGATAAATAAAAAATGTTTTGATTTTGAAAATAAATTTAAATGGAAATATAATTTAAGAAATATAGTAAATTGTTTGCGTTGTATAATATTCCTGGCTTTTTCCAAATACATATCTCTTTAGATAAAAGTTCTCATTATTCTCAACATTCTAGAACTGTTAAGTCCAAAATCTCTTTGGTCTAGAATCTAGATATTACTCCAAACCGCTCCGGTATGCGTTATCATCTTCAAACCCGTCCCTGTTATCTCGAAACCACGTAACCAACTACATCTAACGTAGAAATACACTATAAAACGCGAATCACAATAGTATTTCTAGTGAAATAGCAATAAAGTAGAGCAAAAGAGGGAATTGGAATGTGCAATATCAATGCTAAGGTATGTCGTTTATATCCGTAAAATTGTTTTGAAATACCAATAGTCTCAACCACAAGGCAGACGTTTGAGGTATTCACCATAAAACGAATTGTTGTTATGTATGTTTTGTTTTTATATCGTTCAATTTTATGTGTTACTGATTGTAAATATGTGGTTTATATGTTCGTATTTTCAACCGCATCCATGTTCTTCTTATAATATGTTGAACAATACTTATTCACTGTACAAAACTTAAATTCGGGGTATAACATTTTTCTTTTGGATGAAAAACACAAATTCAATATGAAAATTTGGTTAATAAGATAACTTTCATTTGAGAACCATTCCTCTTTCAAGACATTTTGTCATTTTGGACATAACTTCTACAAAACGGGCATATTTACGATTCGTTTTGTTAACACTTTATGTGTTATGAATATTTATCATATGCACATTGTCGAAAGTATTGCAAAACCGGTTTCAAGTGAGGTACAGAACAATAAAATGTAAATTGTTTCCCCTCGTAGCTGCAGGGAAGAATAATAATCTGCATGGTTTAGCCGTCTCGAAGATCTGCCGTAAGTTAGTTAAAATCAACATATCTGAATATAATTTAAAACATCATGCTCGAGAAAGTATCAAACTCATCTTCCGAGTGAATAGCACGACGTGTAATAAATAATATATTCGTGAATATTTTTCAAAAAGTTACTGACAAAAGTAATGAAGTTTGAATTCAGACATTTTTACCATTCTTATCTTAACTTGTTTATTGGTTTGAAATGGGAAAAAGCGAATGTGTAAATATTTACATTGAACATACAATGCTGACCTGTAAGTATGTCATCCAACATATTATTTTCAAGCTCACTTCAAATTAGAAACGTTAAACAAAATTTGCCATGCTTTTATCAATTATTTTTACTTACCTTATATGTCAAGTCAATGCCAAGTAGATAAAATGTATTTTTTTTTTAAACTATTACAATGGTTAACTTAGGTCGTGAAATGGCTGTAGCCTATAACTGGAAGTACGCTCTCGCCCAACCGATCCATAAGTCTAGCATGAAAAAGCACTATTTTCTCTACCCTAGCACTCCAACATGTTTTAAAACTGGAAATGTATGGGCTAAGCCAAAATTGTAATGAAATGTAAACATCCAATGTTATCATTAAAATCGATAGTAGAATTTATGTGGGCAGAAAATTCAATCAGATTGACTTGGAAAACGAAAAACCTAAACAAATTCTGTGTAACAAAACTGAGTCTGGAATATTTTAAAATTGTCGGGAATGCAAGTACACTACACACTACAAACAAACAAACTACAAACTACACACACTACAACTGGAGATGTAGTGTTCTTCACACTTCACATTCAACACACTTTGTTTAAAATTAAAAGATTGGCGTATGAATTTGCATTCTCAGTTTTATTTTCCAAGTCCTGATATGTTTCTTGAATTACATTTTAAATTGATTTTAAAGTTCATTAGCTTGATGAGTTATTACCATTATTGCTTTATAGTAGATAATATTAATAATATATGACCCAAAGCCAAATTGCAAATTCATCGGCCAAGCTTTTAATTTTTAATAAAGTGTGTTTATTTTGTTTCTCCCACCTTGAAATGTTTCAATAAATCAATTTAATTTTGTAATTGTTGTTAACAAATATTGCATATTAAGGTATTTGTTGTTAATATATTTATTTATCAATTATTAAGTGATGTAAACATGTATATAGGCGAAATTAAAATAATTGGCTTGGCCACAATTTTAGATATCACCCCTTTAAATGTTGACCCTCTTTTGAAATTGGCGTTTTTTGAATATGTGCCCTCTTTGGTTTATAACGGTTGATCTTCTGGTTTGTACGGTTGAGCTCGCACATGGCTTGGCCCGGGCCTAGATTTTAAATGCTCTAAAGACTGTATACGTTCTTTCTATGTCAAACTACTGTATATATTGCATTTGCATTAATAAAATTTAGTTTTAAACTGTTTTTCATGTCCTCTAAAGACTGTAGACGTTATTTCTATGAAATACTACTCTACAGCAGAGATTCCTTCGAAAAATTACAGTTAATAATGTTATAACAATATGCGTTGTTATATCCACCCAGCAACTGCCGTAGTGTACACAGAGAGACTGTTCGAGGGGGATGGTTGTGTGGGACGGACCTATATACGTAATTACCTAGAGTATTGTGGTGTCTCGCATTTGTGTTTATATCTCTTATTAGAGAGTCTAATGCCGATCGAGACTTTATTTATCCAGTACGATTTTCATGTTCTGTTGTACATTTTGTTTTTGCTCTCCATTTTGAAAAGAAACTCTTTCTGTGTTCCAAGATTAATATTGCTATTTCGTTTGTAATAATATTTCTTTTTTATTCAATGTATATTTTGTTTTATAATTACGTCATGAAATTAGTTTTCGTTGTGTTGTTACTTACTGTTGCTAAAGCGATGTATAGGCTTGGCAGACACAGAATTTGGGCGTTACTTACTCTGTCAACCTTAGTTATTTTGTATACAATTTATGCATTATGCATTATTTATTATACAAAGAAAACATGTATAGACACGTAGGCTCGATAATTGTATAAAATAAATACGAAACGTATAAAGAATGATAATATAATAAATTCCCGTCATGTTCCCATAAACTTCATTGCGCGAGGTGCTGCAATTATTCCGTACAAACAAGTATTATGTTGGCAGAGTTGGTGTTGCCTGCGTGCATACAACACAGAAACCAGCATATCGGAAGTCTCAAGGCGTGTAAGTATAGATCGAAGCCGTAGCGGCTAAGTTAGCGTGCATATATAAAATAAAAGTCCGGTATTCAGACAGGCTAGGTAAAAATTCAAGATTAAAGAGTAAACTAAATGACAAGACGGCTTTAAAGAGGTTGTAAGTACTACCTGTTACTTGCGATTTATAACTTGTCACGTAGATACTATCACTGACCAACCTTCAACGTGTAGGACATGAGCTCGTTCTTGCTTCTTGCAACTTGCAGCTTGCAACCGCGCAACCGTATACGAAGATGAATCAAGGTGGAAAAGAAGTTTGAAAGTTTTATCTAGTCATATCTCCGAGTATTTGTCACCACAACGTCGTCAATCCAGCCGTCTTCAGTAGCTTCGAGTCGGGAACATAAGAATGACTTGGCCAATCTATAAATCACTTGTTTTCTTTCAATATCGTTTGTTCTCCTACGAAATTTCCCCTCTTTTTCATCGTTCGTGACACATTGTTCACATTACACGGCGCAGCGAAACCATAACGTTCAGTCTCTTCTCTTCATCGTCACAAATTATCTCGGAGACGGTGTTTGCATGAGTTACATCTTCACGGTGACAATAGGCAGCTGTTTGGTCACAAAGTCTAAAACTTTGATTTAGAATAAGAAGAGAAATCGGAACATCATAATAAAGATGAAACTGTTATCATATATAGCTAAATCAATAACGTGTTCCCTTCCCCTCCATTTTGTCGTGCAATAAAATAAGCTGTGAGTGTCAATTGCAAACATGTCCATGCAACAGTCGATAACACATTATTTTCCGTTGTACAATATTAAATAAATTCACATTTATTGTATGTCCATTCAGTTACAAGAACTGACTTACGGTATTAAACTATTTATTATGTGCTTCGTTGCTTCGTTGCTATGACGGCTCTATAAATAATATACCCCAAAAGATTTGATGGATAGATTAAAGTCAAATTCAAAAACTAAAAACCCACCGCAGCCCGAACAGGGAATAAAACCAAACCTTGGACCGTCTGCATTATAAAGAGGAATAAACCCACACAAAAACAATAGAGCACACAAAACAACGAGTCACACAAATATAATTTGTTCATAATTATAATTACATTTTGTATCTATATATGTGAAATACTGAAGTAAAAGTCCCGCTGAGTAACTCATACGATAAGCAACGTAATCATGGTATTATACGACTGGAATAATTATTCAACCCAGTCCCAATATGATCACGGT
The DNA here is from genome assembly GCA_945910005.1 of Isoperla grammatica. NCBI lineage: Eukaryota > Metazoa > Arthropoda > Insecta > Plecoptera > Perlodidae > Isoperla > Isoperla grammatica. Next base: position 28,617,302 of record OX246739.1, read on the forward strand.
AAATGTACGCTATGTCGCTAAGTACAGAGAGTACAATGTCTAACAACCCTGTCTATTATCTGTACTGTAGCAGTGTTACTATGTCACCAGAGTGTGCAAGTTCCTGTGTCATCATAGCGTTTATTCCTGTGTGACTCTATGTATGCAGTACAGTATACTGATGCATGTGTGTGGACCGGCTCTATTTTGATCTCTAGTTCCCATTCTACCGTGGTTTGATGACGATAAATGATGTGTTTGATTTTGCCCTCCAGAGGGTAAGCAAGCATTGCCCTCTGCAGTTCATTACAAGATAGCTATAGTTAGAATATAGCGAGACATAACATCAATGGATATTTTCACGTACTCGATAGATAACTCATCTGGTTTTGTGCATGACTTAGACATTGTCATGTACAGCGACAGATAATTAGATGTATGTAGTTATTAAACATGTACTGTATCTGTGAATTCAATTGTTTTATCATTTGTCAGCAACAGGCTTTTACCCAACAAGTGAATAACTATTTTATTTGGTCGAAAATTTCAAGAGGAAATTACTAACTAGTTATAGCCTGTTGTATCCTGTCACTTCAAGGCACTTGTGTGGAATTAATTATCAACTGTCAGACTTGGTCCTTGTTACCAATTAGGGGTCACTACTTTGTTTGCGATTCTGACCCTCTGAAGACTAAATCCGACAGGATTAGCGGGTTTTCACATGACCCAAACCGCGGGGTATCACGTTGTTGCATATAGGGGGTGGGTTTGATTCGTATTAAATGAGAATCACACATATTTTGACATGGCGTACTGCTGCGTGTGACACCCCCTAGTTAGGGATGACTTAGGGCGGCAGCAACTGGTGCAAGCATTTATCAATCCTTCATGACCGACAGCAGTAGGAAGCAGCGCCGTGTGGGGCCGATGCGGGAATCGGGCACTAGATGGCAGCACGTCACGGGAACGACAGATAGAAACACAATCACTCATTGCAACCCCAAGAGCACAATTAGTTTACTCTTCAGTGTAATTAACTTTGAAGATGCGCAGATAACTCGAGGACGGGCGATAAACAGGGACCCCGCGCACCTCCCCTGTCAGTCAGCTGGCATGACGCTTGATGACGCGACATGACGCCTGAGCTTGCATGACGCTTGATGACGCGACATTACGCATGAGCTTGCATGACGCTTGATGACCCCCCCCCCCCCCCCTATTTGCATGAGCTTGCATGACACTTGATGACGGACATGACGCAAGAGCTTGCATGACGCTTGATGACGCGACATGACGCAAGAGCTTGCATGACGCTTGCATGACGCTTGATGACGTGACATGACGCATGAGCTTGCATGACGCTTGATGACGGGACATGGCGCATGAGCTTGCATGACGCTTGATGACGGGACATGGCGCATGAGCTTGCATGACGCTTGATGACCCCCCCTATATGCATGAGCTTGCATGACGCTTGATGACGCGACATGACGCATGAGCTTGCATGACGCTTGATGACGCGACATGACGCCTGAGCTTGCATGACGCTTGATGACGCTTGAGCTTGCATGACGCTTGATGACGCGACATGACGCGTGAGCTTGCATGACGCTTGATGACGCGACATTACGCATGAGCTTGCATGACGCTTGATGACGCGACATTACGCATGAGCTTGCATGACGCTTGATGACGCGACATGACGCCTGAGCTTGCATGACGCTTGATGACGCGACATGACGCCTGAGCTTGCATGACGCTTGATGACGCGACATGACGCAAGAGCTTGCATGACGCTTGCATGACGCTTGATGACGTGACATGACGCATGAGCTTGCATGACGCTTGATGACGCGACATGACGCAAGAGCTTGCATGACGCTTGATGACGCGACATGACGCAAGAGCTTGCATGACGCTTGCATGACGCTTGATGACGTGACATGACGCATGAGCTTGCATGACGCTTGATGACGGGACATGGCGCATGAGCTTGCATGACGCTTGATGACGGGACATGGCGCATGAGCTTGCATGACGCTTGATGACCCCCCCTATATGCATGAGCTTGCATGACGCTTGATGACGCGACATGACGCATGAGCTTGCATGAATGACGCTTGATGACGCGACATGACGCATGAGCTTGCATGAATGACGCTTGATGACGCGACATAACGCATGAGCTTGAATGACGCGTCGTGTCGTGGTGGGTGGATCAGACTACATAAACATATCTACATACGTAAAGTTATCCAACATAACTAATGATTACGAAATAGCAGAATCCAACACAATACCAATCTTTTTATTTTTGTATTTATTTATTTCATTATTTATTAGTAACAGCCTCAAAATAAATTTGTTCACACAATATTGTTTGTTACTACTTGTGCACTGAAACACCTTAATATTACATTAGAATTTTACAAACTTACTTACAAACTTAAGTTTTTACTTCTCTGGTTCATATACTTTACTTCATACCATCCACTTGAAACAGATACATCAAGGATACGACCTTCGGTTGGATATCTGGAAATACCTAACACAGCTGGCCTGACTAATAAAGCTTGTACACTGTACTAAGCGGAATACTGCTTTTATGAATGTGTTGAAGGAATGCCCGGAATATGTTGATTTTCGATGGAAATGCGTGCATAAAAGGGGCATTATATAAGTTTCTGAGGTCGGTATAAGACTATTTACGTTGATGCTAGTATAGACTACTCGCAGAGAAGTAATCAAATCTTAGAGAAGTGTGTAAACAGACCTAAGGGTTGGAATTCATAGTCGGCCCCTACACCTAGGGGCACCCATTGTTGCTATGGATTTGTTTTGTTTATGGGAAATAACATGGAAACAATTGTTACCTTGGTAACAATGGGCGCCCCTAGGTGTAGGGGCCGACTATGAATTCCAGCCTAGGGTGCTGCCGTTCACATGGAAGCCGCCTGTAACCACCATAGCAATACCTGGCACCTCCACCAATTTATATATATTTTTGTCTTAGTAATGGAGTACGTCGTTAAAGATCAAACAATCAACCCCACAATATTATTTTAATTATTCGTCTCAAGAAATGTGTTTTATGATTGTTCACAGATTTTGTTTCACTATAGTATTGTTGAAAATAATTGTATATATTTGTTTGTTAGCCATGTGATGTATTCTAGTTTTATATTATAATTACGTCATTATTAGTGGTGCCGTGTAAATTAATATGCACTAATTGGCTCGTCTATTATGTTTTGAGGGTGTTCATGATGGCAATTAAGCAAAATAACACGTGTAAACGCCAGTAATTACAATTATTACGCTCGTCCATGGAGTGCGGAGAAACGCGCGGCTCTTTGTTTTCGGCGCAACATCGTTATTGTGACCGGCCGGTCCGCCCTCCAGAGATTTAATCAATCAATCATCCAGCTATTGAATAACAATGCGAATGAAAGCCGTGGAACCAAGCGACCCTCGACCGACTCATTCCTGCGTGGTCAACATATTTCCCTATACATCATTAGTAAAATATGGTTGAAACGAAATAAATAGAATGATTGAGTGGTGTAGATTGCGGAATGCGGAATGCATAAACAATCAACATTCAACACATAGGCCCCAAATGTGCGTTATCAAGTGCTTTAATTGTTTATGGTAGCTTGTAATTTTGGTGCACTCTATTCCAGTAACATAATGGCTGCAGTAAAATGCCACGAAGGAATTCCACAAAGCTATGTGCAGGCTTTTCCTATGAGTCTCTCACTAAAAACACAGTAGTTATAGTATAGTTGTTATATTATTAGTTGTTGTTATATTTTAGTTGTTATTATAGTTGTATTATGTTGTTATATTATGGTTAGTTGTATTTTATCGAACATATTTGGTACCATATGACTGAGGTTTTCAAACCCAAACACTCAGCATAAGATGTGATACCGTTGAGAGTAATATATTACTTAATCA